>BSBM01001430.1:15102500-15332500 GCA_027924585.1 Larix kaempferi
ATGATGATGTGCTGCATATTCGTCATCATCTTCATCATTAGCATCATCATCATCATCATCATCATCATCATCATGATCTCCATTAGTCATCATCATCATCATAATCATCACTATCTTCATCGCCATCATCATCACCATCATCATCATCATCATCATCATGATCTTCATCATCATCATCATCATCATCATCATCTTCATCATCATTATCATCATCATCATGACGAAGATGATGATGATGATGATGATGATGATGATGATGATGATGACGATGAAGATGGTGATCATGATGATGATGATGATGACTAATGGACATGATGATGATGTAGATGATGACGAATATGTAGCACGTCATCCTCATCATCATGATCATCTTCATGATTCTCTTCATCATCATCATCACCATGATGATGATGATGTTGATGATGAAGATGGCTATGAAGAGTATGATGAGGATGATGAAGATGCCGATTATGATGACGAAGACAATGATCATCGTGACCATGACCATATGATGATGATGATGATGGTGAGGATGATGAAGATGGTGATGATGATGACTAATGAAGATGATGATGATTTTGATGATGATGATCATATTCCTCATCATCATCACATCTTCATCATCATACTCATATTCATCATCATCAACCACCATCATCATCATCATCATCATCCTCATCATCCTCGTCCTCACAATGATGATGATGATGATGATGATGATGATGACGATGATGAAGATGATGATGATGATTATGTTGTTGATGATGAGGATGAGGATGATGTGTTGTATATTCATCATCATCTTCATCATCAACATCATCATCATCATGTCCATTAGTCATCATCATCATCACCATTGTCATCATCATCATCATCTTCATCATGATCTTCATCATCATCATCATCATCATGACGAAGATGATGATGATGATTATGATGATGATAAGGATGATGGTGATGATGAGTATAATGAGGATGATGAAGATGACTATCATGATGACTATCATCATCATCATCATCATCATATGATCATCTTTTTCATCATCCTCATCATCATCCGCGTCCTCACAATGATGATGATGATGATGATGAGGAAGTTGATAATTATGATGATGATGTGCTACATATTCCTAATCATCTTCATCATAATCATCATCATCATCATCATCATCATCATCATCATATCATCACGACGAAGACGACGACGATGACGATGATGATGATGATGATGTGCTGCATATTTGTCATCCTCTTCAACAACATCTTTGTCATCGTCATCATCATCATCATCTTCATCATCATCATCATCATTATCATGAAGATGATGATGATGATGATGATGATACGAAGATGATGAAGAAGATGTCAATGATGATGATGATTATGAGGAAGATGACGATGACGAGTATGATGACGAAGACAAAGATGACTATTATGATGATGGAGACAGTGATGATTGTGACCATGATCATATGATGACGACGATGATGATGATGATGATGATGAAGATGGTGATGATTGTGACTAATGAAGATGATGATGATGAATATGATGATTTTGATGATGATCATATTTGTCATCATCATCATCTTCATCATCGTACTAATATTCATCATCATCCACCATCGTCATCATCATCAACATCATCCTCATCCTCATCCTCACAATGACGATGAGGATGATGATGATGAAGTTGATGATGATGATCATGGTGTTGATGATGATGAAGATGATCATGATGGTGAGGATGATGTGTTGCATATTCGTCATCATCTTCATCATTAACATCATCATCATCTTCTCCATCGTCTCCATTAGTCATCATCATCATCATCATCACCATCTTTAGCATCATCATTCTCATCATCATTATCATCACTTTATGCAACATCACTTTATACAACATTAATATAACTACTATGTATTTAATTATTCTTGATGTAAATCATATATTTCTAATTGAAAATTAATTTAATGTTTTGAAATCAAAATAGACAAATTTGTAAATATACCCTTAAACCCCTAAACACCTGGAAGCACTTAAATGCACTTAGGGATTATGGGTTAGAAGAGGTCCTAAAGGACTTTATGGGGGAGGGTCTCTTTATGGGGAGGGGCTCTAGGAATAAACTGACACATTTATATCTGTTGGGAAATAAATATAGTGAACGTTACCCACCAAACATTACAATGTTCAGCATGGACGCACATGCGCATCTAGCACACACATGCCTCTAGCGCGCATGCGCATCTGGCACGTGCACGTCCCTGTTGAACATAAAATTTAGAAAATCACCCACATTCTTTCTCCCGCATTTTCCCCTCATTCATCACGTTATCTTCGTTGGTTTGATGCACAGTCCAACAAGCATTTACATGGTAGATTGAATTCATACACCATTTGGTGCTTCCTTCACCATTTGGATAAAATACACAACATTTGGGGCTCTATTTGGCTCTTTGTATTGAATACACACCTATTGGGCTCTATTTGGATCAATTGAGTGAATACACAACAGTTGGACTCCATTTGGCACCTTGGATTGAATTCTCGTGCTACTTGGACACACATGAAGTCTTCTTACATATAGTGGACACATCAAAAGAGAATTTGACATTTGAAGCAAAGAGCAATCATAATCCTTGAGGTATGGTGATAATTTTATCTTGTTAAATGCAATTTAGTCTTCATTCACTTGTTTGAATGGCATCTATTTTGGTTTTTCCTCATGAATTGTATGATAGATCTATTTTAGACTTCTTAATCTTCAAAATAGACAATAAAAACATCTTACCAAAAAAAAACTACAACATGCACCAAGCAATGCTTTCAACCTTTCATGAAGATAATAATAAAAAAATTACTTGCATCACCACCAATAACATTTCATAATCACATAAATATGTAGCCTCCTAGTTATTGAGTAAAAATTTCTCATCAAAAGATCTTCCTCAAGTATAATATGTCCTATTACTAAGAAGAAGCTCCTCTTAATGTGTTAGGTTTATCCCCCTTTGGGATTAATTGGCATTGTATCTCCTCCTTAACGTGCTAGGTTTATCTCGCTTTGGGATTATTTGGCATCGTATCGACATCCTTATGACATGGATTATCACTCTTGATAGAGCACACATTAAGAAACCAAAATGTGTAGCAAACCCCGTTGACCATGGAGATTATCCAGTTGCAAGGGAAAAGGTAGCTTTGGCGCCAGGTAAAGTTTCATATCAAGGTTCATGTGCCAGGAGTCAGGGCATATTTAGATCCTGTGTAACTGCCCACCATGGAATTTTAACCAATTTGAGATCATATAGGGAAAATCCAATTTTATTCATTGATTTGTTCCTCACCCTCTTAATGTTAGGAGAGCCATCCTTCCTCACCCTCAATAGGTCTCATGTTCTCTTACTATGCAGTATTAATGGCTAGTTATTCTTGGAATCTTACACTGAACAAATTGCTAGATACACCAACCCTGTTCTAATCCCTTAGGTAGTCATCCATTGTTTAGAAGGTTGCATCTCAGGTAGAAGGAGGGTGCACTAGCTAAAGGGATCTAGGATTAGATCTTCCCCTTGGGATAATCATTTCCTTGAGGGTGCATTAGCTAAGGCACATCACTACTCAATCACCCTTATCCAAGTCATGATTCTTCCAAGAGGAGGGTTGCATCATTATTTATGCATTTGGGTTGTTTCAGGATCCATTTCGTGGCATTAAAATTAGTCTTACATCTTCCGCTATTAATGTTTTCGTATTTGCAAAAGGGTCTGAAAAAGAGATATCGGTGCCTCTTCTTTCCCAATCATTGTCAGCTGCCAACACCAAGTTAATTCGAGCTCTTAAGGAGTCTACATATAAAAGAGGTGCTTTTGTTGCTTGTTGACAGTCACCTACAGACATTGAGTACTCTATAGAGAATATATATTCAACAAGAAATTACAACCATCTCCAGGTCTGAGATCGTTTCTATCAGTTTGCCCAAAATATTATACTATTGTTATTTTTAATATGTATTGCAGCATGCTGTTAATTAATTTATGAAATATTTTTATGTGCCATTGCAAGTACTTTTACTATATGGATGTTGTGGAAACATATACAAATCCAAATAATCATCACAACAAACAAAACTATTTCATAACATTCACATTTAGAAAGGGGATTCAATCTACAGTCACTCAAAAGTATTGAAGAACTTGGGTCAGATTGATAGAAAGCTACAGCAGTTTGTTGCTGAAGTGTTTGACCAAACCTTTAAGACAAAAATATCAACCATATAAGGTCATTAACCATTCAAATCTAGTTAGGAACATTAGATAGAAATAAGTAATAGGTTCAAAATATTGCCCAACTCTATGTATATAAGCCCAATAAAGCCAAAGGTTGTTGTCTAAACCTATCCGCAACAAGTAATCTTCATGAAAACTCTGAAATTGAATAGGATGAGCTAATCCCCTTGAAGTCACCATGTTGCTGAAATATATCTCATTGATATTTATTAGCAATATACTTTAGCATCCTAATAAGTAAAAACACTTATCTATGTGCCCAAATTGATTTGGATTGACAGATCAGAACTATGGGTTGTCTCACGTTTGTCCTACTCTGTGTGTTGTCATAGTTCATCGAATTCCACCCACTTTCAACCTTGGTTTCTCCTCAACCGTGGCTTCTTTACCATGTTATTTTTTAGTTTTACACACACGTGTAGATAAGAGTACAAATAGAATGAGAGAGAATGGATTAACTCATTATTCAATGATGCGATGTCTCTGTACATTTTTACACTATAGGACATAGAGATGAGTAGTAATGTAACTCCTCAATAAATAATCTTTTAATGACTACACTGATTAACTCACGATTAAATCACTTTATTATTAATACTTATATGTCTAAAGTATGCCTAAGTCCTAATTAGTATGTTTACGTTTTAATTATGACCATTATATCTAACATTTTTGGCTTGAGGAATTCCTTTCTCACATATGACCTGTAGAAAACTAGGAGGTATGGTGGTTCCAATTAAACATTTGCACATCTTTAGCATCCTTAAACAAAACCTACATGCTATTTTCCGAATATCCTTCGAAGTTTAGTGCATTCTTCAAAGCATGCACACACCATGTAGTCTAATAGGTATCCCTATTCTTGCTATGAACGAGCAACCCACCTAATCAGCAAAGATGTTGCATTTGTGACTATTTGCACAGCATTTGAGCGCCCGACCTCCTCTATATAATATTGTAGAAGCTGATACTGGAAATTTGAATCCTTATGCTTTTTGGAACCATCGACAACCCTAAAAGAATGGACCTGCTAAATATGTAACAATAATGTTGATGAGTGGTTGTTGACTAATATTGGTCCCCCCATCCATAACAATGGATCACCCTGTTTCCATCCAAGTTTTTTTCATCTCTTCCATTGGCAAATTAATCTTATCCACTTCTTCCAACATGGATGTACAACTGACCCAAGGTTGTTTACCTTAGTATAGGTCCCCACAGTTAGAGGTGGTTGTTGCTAGGACCCTCCTCTGTAAGATATTGTTATCACTGATTTCACACATTGCATGTAACCCTTACTTCAATGGAATATTAGGAATACTAAGTGTTTGGGAACTTATCATTGCTAAGAACCATGATTGAATATCCTTGTCAACACTGTAGGTACGGAGCATGTTACCAGTACTAGTCTCCTCCCCAAATAATGGTAAATATATATTGAAGGAACTCTTTATTTCTGATTCTTCACCCAACATTCTTGGCTACCGTGGGCACTTGGGCCTGGAAAAAAGTGGACATAAAACCAAAAACAGAGTGGTAAGAGGCTCAATCTCACACCTACTACACTGACAATTCATGGTTAATAGTCCTCAATGTCATAAATGCAGGCCACAATGAAGGAATCCATGGGAGGAGAAGTACCATAATCATCCATATGACAATACATCAATAGAAAATGATTATGAAAAACCACATCTCATAGCTGATAGTTAGCACATCATGAGGATCAAAATGTCTAAGGCATCATCATATTAGACCATCCACTTACTAGAGCATCATCATACTAGGATAGCATGGCAACATCAAGCAATGAACCTAGGGAATCCATCGCTTGATCGACATGTATGCTAATGCAAGAAGGGTCCTTAAGAAGAAATTATGATCCCTTTTCAACCTGGTAGGAACCCATGTCAACCCTTCTATTTACTTTGTTAGTATATTGTTGTTGGACGCATATGCTTTGTAAGTCGTCCCGTAGTATTTGTTGATCCATAGTTTGTATTATTGTTGTTGGACGCATATGCTTTGTAAGTCATCCCGTAGTAATTGTTGATCCATATTTTGTATTGGCCCATGGTTTGTATTGACACATGGTATTGATCCATGGTATTGGCGCCTAGACTTAGTATATAAGTTTGTGTTGAGACCAATGAAGGCACTGTGAAGTTACTTGTATTGAGCTTGCTCAAAGGAGGTTGCCCCCTCGAAGTGGCTTGCGATCAATATAAAAGTGATTCTGAGTTCTATTATTTATGCTATTTTGTGTGTTTTCAATAATTACTTATTGCAGGTTCATCACATCTGGTATCAGAGCACTTTCTTGGGCTCGTTGGGTGGAATTTGTGCCAATTTTTTTTTTCACATCTGTTGTCGCTTCGGATTTGGGAATAATCCCTATCCACTTAACTGTGGGAAGTATTTGGGAATAAGCCCTAAAACTCATTGTGAGGAGTACCACAAGAAGCCCAAAGTAGCTAGCCCATTGAGAGGACTTGCCAGTGAAAAGGGTAATGACCCCTACCTGATTCACTAGTTCCCACCCATGAGGTAAACCAAGAGTTGTCATTTGTGGTAAAGTGGTTATCCGTTTTACTTGAGCCGTCGAGTGAGGGATACTGCTCCAATACGCAAGCCGTTAGACAGCATTGGTGGCCGAGTGAAACCCCTGAACTATTAGGAAGCCGCACATAAATGGGGTCCATATCTATTTTCAGCTGAATTGTTTCCAATCACTGCAGTGTCGTTTCAGATCCAGCCATTTTAGATCAATTCTGAAAGTCATTCCAGATCCAACCATTTCAGATCTATTTCAGATCCAGTCATTTTAGATCCATTCTAAAAGCCATTCCCAATCCAGCCGCTTCAGATCTATTTCAGATCCAGTCGTTTTCGATCCATTCGGTGCCATTTCAGATTCCTCTATTTTCGATCACTTCCACGTCGTTTCATATCTCCCTTGTTTTCACTCTGTTTCCCTTGAAACTCCCCTGGAACCCCTATAATCCCATTCTGCATATTTCATTCCTGAGGACCCTATCCCAAATTCCACTTCCCAAAGCCTGAAATCCCACATTTGTCTATTTTTAGGGTTTCCCATAACTTCCTCAGATTTTACCGAATCACCTTCAAATTTTACCACAAAGTTCCTTTCCTAAATCTGCTTCTTTGTCCCTCTCTGCAAAATTTTTCCATTCTTTCACCCTGCTTCTAAAATACTCCTTTTTTGCTTACTTGTCCCTTCGACAGTGTCCAAACCCTAGTCAAACCCCAATTACCCAACCGAGTTTTTCCCAAATCCAAATTTTCCTTTACTAAACAAGCTTTTGTTTGTGTTTTTCTATCCATTCCCCCCCCCAAAAAAAAAAAACTCCTGGTTATGGTTGTCACCCGTGCAAGAGCAAAAACCATGGAGGAAGCACTTGCAGCTATCCAAATCAAACTCCAAGATCTGGATGAAAAATTTCTCAGCCTCCATCTTCAGCATTCAGCCATGAACAATAACAGACAACCAAAATCTTCTACAACCAATGGGTTCTCTTCTTCCAACACTTTCTATGATTCGAAGCTTGAATTTCATCGCTTCAATGGTACTGATCCGACTGGATGGATCTATCATGTAGAATAGTATTTCAGTCTGCATAATACTTTTGATGTCCAAAATGTTCCACTTGCATCCTTTCATTTGAAACAAGAAGCCCTTCAATGGTACCGTTGGTACATCAAGGCTCATGACGAGCCAAAATGAACAGATTTTTGCCAACTCCTTTTGCAGCGATTTGGTCCTAGTACTTTTGATGACTTCACCAGAGCACTCACTAAAATTCATCAAATTGGCACCGTGAGAGAGTATCAGACAAAATTTGAGAAACTAGCCAACCACACAGAAGGATTGTCTGATGATTTCTACAGGAGTTGTTTTATTAGTGGTCTTAAGGATGAAATCCGCCCAGAGGTCAAAATATTCTGTCCCAACACAATGATGGAAGCCCTGGGATTGGCTAAGTTGGAAGAAGACAAGATTGCTGCCCAACAACGCTCCAAATCCACTTTTGTTCCCTTCAGAAATATGGGTTCTCAACGACCTCCCATCCTGCTAGATCCTCGACCAACTCCTATCAAGCATTTGTCTGAAACAGAGATGCAAGCACGCAGAGAAAAAGGGCTTTGTTATAATTGTGATGAAAAATTCACTCGGGGACATAGATGTGCTCGACAAAAGCTTTATCTCTTGGACGTGGATTCTCCGCCCGCCTCTGAAGTTGGTGAAGAGGCTCCAGATACACTAGATGATCAAGTCGACATTCAGGACCCACCTATTGACCTTCCATCTCAAGACGACCACCCAGAGATACTTCTCCATGCTTTATCCGGCGTCACCACCCCCCAAACAATGCGGATCAGGGGTTGCTTCAAGAAGCTTCCTCTTACAATACTCATTGATTCTGGCAACACTCATAACTTCATTGACCCTTGGATCGCCAAATAGGCTGATTGTTTTGTCCAACATTGCTCCAACTTTGAATTCATGGTTGCCAATGGGGGCACCTTACCTTGCAAGGGGAAGTGTCACAATGTGCGTATCTCTCTGGAAGATTATAACCTGCGCTCTGACATGTTTGACTTGTCCCTAGGAGGACGTGATATGGTTTTGGGCATTCAATGGTTACGCACACTTGGCCCCATCTTATGGGATTTTGTTGAACTTTGGATGCAGTTTTCAGTCAATGGGACACAACAGAAATTTATGGGCTTACAACAAGGGTCTCTCCGCATCATCAGTTCACATCGCTTAGAAAAGTTCCTTAAGAAGAATTCACATGGTGTCATCGCTCAAATCCATTCCATTCATATGCAACCACCAATGGTCTCCATTACTTCCTTGGATAGCTATGCAGGTATCTTTGTTGCGGCAGTGGGCTTGCCGCCTTCAAGAGATCTTTTCGGTAAGCATTTAGCTGCATCTACATCTCAGCAAAAAATGATGGCTATTTTGCATGCAGTACATAATTGGCAGCCATCCCTATTAGGAAATTATTTCTTCCTCAAGACTGATCTCCAGAGTTTGGAACATTTTCTGGAACAACGGGTCTCCTCACCAATGTTAGAAAAATAGGATCGCAGAGCAATAATAATAAACAGAAATGCAAATATAATCACACACACATTACAAGAGAGACACAGATATATCGTGGTTCACCCCAACTTGGGCTACGTCCACACTGAATTTTCCAGTCCTTATTATTATTACTGTCCAGCAAGGTAAAGGGATACAACCTGCAACACAACCACTGCACTTCCTCTTCACTGTCTCACAATCTCTCTTCCTGATCTTAGAGATCTTTACAATGCATAAAACATAATACATCAACCCTGGCCATATTACAATGTCTTTATTTTATAGGGAAAATACAATGGGAAAAGTACCATGGGATACCCAAAACCATGGGCCCACAAAACATCTAGCGAAAACAACCCCAAAAAATTTTCTCGGGGGCACTACCCCCGAACCCCCATTCGTGGGGGCTCCGCCCCCAAACCCCCTTTTTCAGGGCATTTCCCAGAACCCCTAAAAATGCAGAATGGGTGTACAATCCTCCTGGGTGCATAGCTAAGACAATATCATCTATGAGACTAGAAGATCTGGCTCCACAACCAACAATCTCCCACTTGGAGACTGATCATAGCAACTGCACCATTGCTACACTTGCTAGACTTGGACTTGGAAAATTTCTCCTCTTCACCTTCATGCTAGAAGGCGAACTGAAACCGAGCAAGAACTCAGTTTCTCTCTGGTCACTACCTTTGTGAACATGTCTACAGGATTCTGGCTAGTATGTATCTTTTCCAGCTTCAACAGTTCATCTTCCAGAATAGACCGTATGAAATGGTACTTGAGCTGTATATGTTTAGTCCTGGAATGGAATGATGAGTTCTTTGCAAGATGAATGGCACTCTAGCTGTCACTATACAACCTACTATCCTTCTGCTTCTTACCCACTTCCTACATAAACCTCTGCAACTAAATAATCTCTTTACTAGCCTTTGTAAAAGCAACATACTCTACTTCTGTTGTTGAAAGTGCAACAACCTTCTGCAATTTCGAAATCCAACTTACTGTTGTTCCATTTATAGTAAATACATACACTGTGGTGCTCCTCATATTATCCTTATCACCTGCCATATCTGCATCAACATATCCCTATAGAACAATGTCTGAACCTCCAAAACATAATGCCTGAGTGGTGGTACCTCTCAAATACCTGAGAATCCACTATACTTCCCTCCAATGTTCTTTACCTGGATTGTTCATATATCTGCTCACAACTCCCACTGCATGTGCAATATCTGGTCTTGTGCACACCATGGCATACATCAAGCTTCCAACTGCTAATTGATAGGGAATCTTGGACGAGTAATCTGTCTCTTCCTATGTCTTGGGACACATTTCCTTACTTAGACTGAAATGACTGGCCAAAGGTGTACAAACTGGTTTTGCATTCTGCATTCTGAACCTCTCCAACACCTTTTGTATGTACTCACCCTGAGACAATGTCAATTTGTGATTTTTCCTGTCTCTTGTTATTCTCATACCAAGGATTTGCTTTGCAGCACCCAAATCCTTCATCGCAAATGAATTAGCTAACTTCATTTTGAGTGCATTTATATCTTGCATGTTAGACCCTGCAACAAGCATGTCATCCACATACAATAACAAGATAATATAGCTTTCATTTTCTAGCTTCTTGAAATAAACACAGTGGTCAGAATGACATCTACTATAACCTTGTTCTGTCATAAACCTGTCAAATTTTAAATACCACTGCCTTGGAGCTTGCTTCAAGCCATACAAACTCTTTTTCAACCTGCATACCAATTTCTCCTTACCTTTGACCTCATACCCTTGTGGCTGCTGCATATATATCTCTTCCTCCAAATCCCTATGGAGAAAGGCTATTTTTACATCTAACTGTTCAAGATGCAAATCTTCTACCGCCACTAGACTTAAGATAGTCCTAATTGAAGTCATCTTAACAACAGGAGAAAATATTTCATCAAAATCAATAGCTTTCTTCTGTGCAAACCTGTTTACAACAAGTCTGGCCTTGTACCGTTTCTTACCTCCTTCTTTTTCTTCAACCTGTAAATCCATTTGTTCTGCAATGCTCTTTTACCAGCAGGCAACTGAACCAGATCCCAAGTCTGGTTTCCTACCAATGAGTCCATCTCCTCATTCATGCCTTGCTCCCACTTCTTTCTAGTTTCCACCTACATTGCTTCTTCATAAAATTCTGGTTCACCAGCATCAGTCATCAATAAATAATACATTGAAGGAGAGTATCGTTCAGGGATTCTACTTAACCTGGTAGATCTTCTTGTAGTTGCAGGAGTTTCAATTACTTGCTGTTATTCTTGATTTTCTGGCACCTTTGGAACTTCATTTTCTTGAATTTCATCAAATACTGTGTACTTTGTGGTTTCCTTTTCCTGTTTCTTTCCCTGCAACTGATCTTTATACATGACCATTTCATTGAATATCACATCTCTACTCCTAATGATTTTGTTATTTTCATAATCCCATAAGCGATAACCAAATTCATCAACCCCATATCCAATAAAGGTACATTTAATGGATTTAGCTTCAAGTTTTGTTCTATTTTCTTTATCAATATGGACAAATGCTTCACAACCAGACGTTCTCAGAAATGAGTAGTTTACCTTTTTATCTGTCCATGCCTCCTCTGGAATACCACCATCCAAAGCACTTGAAAGTCCTTTGTTTATTAAATAAACAACAATATTTACAGCATCCTCCCAAATTTGTAAGGGCAACCCTGCATGTAGTCTCATACACCTTGCACGCTCCATGATTATTCTGTTCATGCTTTCTGACACTCCATTTTCTTGGGGTGTTCCTAGGACTATCTTCTCTCTACGAATGCCATGGTATGAACAATAACTATCAAAATCCTTGTCGCAGTACTCACCTCCATTATCAGATTTGAGACACATCAACCTTTTCCCTGTTTCATTCTCAACCAAAGATTTCAACTTCTTAAAAGTAGCAAACACATCAGATTTCTGTCTAATGCAATAAACCCAAGTTTTCCTAGTTGCATCATCAATAAATGTAACATAATAATGAGAGCCACCAAGAGATTGTACCTGAGATGATCCCCATACATCTGTATGCACTAGCTCTAACTTTTCATTCTTCTTCTATTTCCCAACCCTAAGAAATATGACTCTCTTCTATTTTCCATAAACACAGTTTTCACAGAATTCCAAACTTACCTGCTTCAAATCTGGCAGCAACTTCATTGAGTGGAGAATCTACATCCCCTTCTCACTCATATGGCCAAGCCTATGATGCTACAATGCTGTATCTATTCTTGTGGAAGCTAAAGAGATAGAATGGTCAGTATTATGAGGACATAAATACAATGTACCTATCTTATCTCCTATCCTGTCTCCTTTTGCTATCACCATTGATCCTTTAGTGATCTTCCACCACTTTTCTCCAAATGAAGATAGACAGCTGCCATCTCCTAACTTCCCTGTTGAGATCATATTTCTTTTCATAGCAGGAATATGCCTAACATCTTTCAATAGCCAGTCAGTTCCATTCTTAACTTTTATCCATACCTTACCCATTCCAACAACTTTAGATGGCTCATCATCACCCAATAAAACATGTCCAAAATTGCCAAGAACATACTCATGAAAGTATTTCCTATGGGGTGTAGCATGACATGAAGCTCCTGAATCTACTACCCAATAATCACTAGTTTTATCTAATGCAAGAATCAAAGCATCTTGTAACACATCACCTGCTACATTTGCTTCCTGGGTAGTTTCCTTCTGTGCATCTCCTTTTTTCTTTAGAGATCTGCAGTCTTTCTTTAGATGTCCTTTCTTCCACAGTTCTAGTACTCTATTTTCCCTAGTCTGGACTTGGATTTTCCCATTTTAGACTTGCCACGATTACCTTGGCTCTTTCCTCTCTCCTTTTTTCTTCCCCTTCTCTCCATGGTCAACGCATTACCTGAGGTCTCATTTGTGCTTTTTCTTCGCATTTCCTCGCTAAGAATAACACCAACAACATCATCAAATTTCAAGGTGTTTGAACGAGAGACAGAGTTACTTAGAACCATGACTAAGCTATTCCATCTTTCTGGCAATGAACACAAGATTAAAAGAGCCCTAACCTCATCATCAAATATCACACTTACAGAACTTAGCTGATTTGTAACCGTATTAAACTAATTTAAATGATCAGTAACAGATCCACCTTCAGACATCTTCATATTAAATAAACGCTTAATTAGAAATACCTTGTTGGAGGCCGAGGGTTTTTCATACAACTTACCCAGTGTGCTCATCAAACCCTCCGTTGTCGTTTCTTTTGAGATATTGAAAGCCACTGACGAAGCGAGGCTCAGTCATATTGTTCGCAGAGCCTTTCGGTCAAGAGCCTCCCATTCTTTGTCCTTCATGGCCACCGGTTGCTTTGCTCTTCCTCCCAACGGTAGGAATAGATCCTTCTGGTACAAATAGTCCTCAATTTGCATCTTCCATAACTGGAAGTTTTGGCCGTTAAACTTCTCGACCTTAAACTTTCCTTCTTCCGCCATTGCTCCCACTCGAACCAGAAACCCTAGCTTCCTACGGGTTTATCTGCCAAATAGACCTTTGGCTCTGATACCAATTGTTAGAAAATCAGGATCGCAAAGCAATAAAAATAAACATAAATGCAAATATAATCACACACACATTACAAGAGAGACATAGATATATCGTGGTTCACCCCAACTTGGGCTATGTCCACATTGAATTTGCCAGTCCTTATTATTATTACCATCCAGCAAGGTGAAGGGATAGAACCTACAGCACAGCCACTGCACTTCCTCTTCACTATCTCACAGTCTCTCTCCCTGATCTTAGAGATCTTTATAATGCATAAAACGTAATACATCAACCCTAGCCATATTATAATGTCTTTCTTGTATAGGGCAAAAAAAATGGGAAAAATACCATGGGATACCCAAAACCATGGGCCTGCAAAACAACTGGCGAAAACAACCCCAAAAACAATTTCTCGGGGGCGTTGCCCCCGAACCCCTAAAAATGCAGAATGGGTGTACAGTCATCCAGGGTGCAGGGCTAAGACAATATCATCTATGATACTGGAACATTTGGCTCCACAACCAACAACCAGCACACTCGAAATGGGTTATCCAACTCATTGGTTATGATGATGCGATCACTTACAAGAAGGGTAAGGATAATATGGTGGCAGATGCTCCTTCTCGTCAATTTTATTACCCAGTTTCTCTTACAACTATTTCTCTACTTGTTCCAAATTGGTTGCAATCTGTTCAACAGGGCTATCTCTTCTATGAACTCCATGCCTCTTCATCGGCAGGGCACTCTGGGTTCCTCAAAACCTATGACCGAGAACAATGTAACTTCTTTTGGTAGGGACTGAAAATGAAAATTCACTAGATGGTGGTTGAGTGTGATACTTTCCAGGTCAACAAGGGTGAAATGACACTCCTTTTAGGAATGCTCGAACCCTTTCCCATCCCTACACAAATGTGGACAACTATTTCTATGGATTTCCTAGAAGCGCTCCAGTGGTACAATACCACATCTAAAAGGACACCATGTGAAGCAGTTTATGGATAGGCACCACTATTTCTTCTTCCATACACACTCAGTCGCTCCCCATTTTAGGAAATTGACTCAGTTCTTTGAAACCACAATCAAATTCTTCTCATTCTGCAGGACAATCTTCACATGGCAAGAATTCGATTGAAACAACAAGCCGATCAGCACCGTTCTGAGTGCACTTTTCATGCAGATGATATGGTCCTTCTTCGTCTACATCCTTCCAAGCAATTCTCCCGGAAACTCAACAGGTGTCAATGGGCCGGAATGCAACCCAAGGATGCTACAGGGGAACCACTCCTTCAGATTCTGCATCAATTTTCACATCTAAAGCTTTGAGGACAAAGCTTTTTCTAAGGGAGAGGGGATGTTAGGAATGCATGTCAACCCTTCTATTTACTTTGTTAGTATATTGTTGTTGGACGCATATGCTTTGTAAGTTGTCCCGTAGTATTTGTTGATCCATAGTTTGTATTATTGTTGTTGGACGCATATGCTTTATAAGTCGTCCCGTAGTAATTGTTGATCCATATTTTGTATTGGCCATGGTTTGTATTGACACATGGTATTGACCCATGGTATTGGCGCCTACACTTAGTATATAAGTTTGTGTTGAGACCAATGAAGGCACCGTGAAGTTATTTGTATTGAGCTTGCTCAAAGGAGGTTGCCCCCTCGAAGTGACCTGCGATCAATATAAAAGTGATTCTGAGTTTTGTTATTTCTGCTATTTCATGTGTTTTCATTAATTACTTATTTCAGGTTCATCACACAACCATTAAACAACTCCCAAACTCCATGATCATTGATTCTATGGGCTAGATCAACATCTTTGGGCATATATAGGTGTATTTTTTAGGGAAAAACAATAGTAAACCCTCAACTCAGAAATTATGAGCATGTTTCAGCCCTATGTTGACCCTCAACAATATTAAAAATGGAAGTTTTAACTTTTAGGTTATATTCCACCATTAAACAACCTCTAAAATCTGGGTGCATTTTTTGCCCTAGGACAACCCTAAAACTACAACTCTGGGCAGGGTGAAATTGCGAACCTGGGAAACACTTTTGTGACAAACGGAGTGAAAAAAATGGAGCACAAGCGGATGATCACACAAAAAAAAGTCAAACTAAAACTCTAGGCCGAGAGTTTTGAGAGTTCAAACTCTAGGCCAAGAGTTTAAAAAAACTCTAGGCCGAGAGTTTGAACCAATCACCGCGCTGTATTTTAAAAAAATCTCGGATGAGAGTTTGAACTAAACTCTGGGCCGAGATTTTGGAATACATTTTCTCACCTGAGAGTTTCTAGTCAACAATTCCAACACATTTTCTGCAGAATTCAGAAATGTGTCACTTTAACAAGGTTGGACCACTACAAAACATGAGAATTACATGTCGGAGTTTATACCAGTAGATTCATCATTCAATCTACTTTCTAGTAATATAAGTTTTTTTCAATTTCATTTAGAATTACTATTTTTTTCTATTTTTTTACTAAACTTTATCATTAAAAAATTAAGTGACTGAAAAATCAGTCACAACAAAAATTCAATATCATCACAATGACAAAGCCATTTAAAAAAAAAAAATACAAGGATGTTCCTTGAAGTGTCCTCTTCAATGGGTTGGTTTTAGTTTGTTTGATAAGAATAACATTTGAAAGAAAATGTGAAGACAAAACCATGTGTCGATAATGCACCATTTTATGAATATACGTTGTTTCGATAAATAATAAAAAATAGTTCCCAAGTCTTAAAAAACTCAAAATATAGTCCAAGATCAATTTTAGTGTGTGTAGATTATGAGCATACAATCGTTTTCCCTAAAATGAAAACCATCTATCAAAAAACCGTCGTCAACACTGGTCACTCATTATCCATACCTAAACGTTTCAAGTATATGACATTGGTTGACAACAACTTTTTCCCACGATATGTCCATAAAAAAAATTAAAAAAAATACGAGTAGAAAGCTAATTCAATTCTGTAAAACCTTTATGTTTACTTCAAGTTGAAATTCCTAAAGGAGATATGGGTTTGAAGAGGTCGAAGTTGAAAAACATAAAAATTCGCAGTTTTTTTTGTCAAAAACAAGCCAAAATTGTTTCCCAACTTCATGTTTTCACCCGGCACCATTTAGAGAAGTTTGTTCTTTTCTAGGCATATTCCAGATCATAATTAGCCTCAAACAACAACAAGATGTCTGGGACTTAAAATGTTAGCACATATCCATCACTAGTATAAAATGAGATATAAATGACCAAAAAAACGACCAAAATCCGCATATAAATGACCACTTTTGAGTTGGCGACCACTAGTAGCAAATTAGCGGTCATTTATCACACAACAAAAAATGTGGTCATATTTAACTTAGTCATTTAGAGCTTATCTTGTGTTAATATATTTGGTCGTATATTTGATCATTAATTGGGTCATTAATTGTCACAATTAATGACCAAATTTATGACCACATATTTTGTCACGTGATAAATGACCGCTAATTTGCTACCATCGATCTCCAACTCAAAAGTGGTCATTTATATGCATATTTTGGTCATTTTTCTGGTCACTTATCTCTCATGTTGTAATGGTTGTCGTTTATATGCAAATTTTGGTCATTTTTTTAGTCATGTATCTCTTTTTAGTGGTTTCAGAATATATGTAGGGCATGGAGGAATCGAACCACCAACCTCCTGCCTTTAAGTAAGGTGCTCTAACATTGAGCTAGCACCCTTAAATAGAATTCGTTATGGATTGATATGAGAATAAAATTTCCAACAGTTAACACCATCTTTCCAAATTATGGAAAAGGGTCACATACCTAGGTAAGAAACAAAGATTGCCAATAGTCACCAAAAAGGATCATGTTAATGATAAACTTCTCTTGCCAAAATCTCTCAAAAATTAAAGGTGACTCTCAGAAAAAGTCCACCCTCTTAGACAATGTTGTTCCAAGCATTCTAATGGTGCAAACATCCAACCATGTCCAACCACATAATAAACATTAAAATCCAATCTCCACTAGTAAAATAAAAACAACCTTCACTATGGTGAAAAAATATTTTACACAAGACAGTAATAACTTGCAAGAGAAGGAGAGGCCTCTGCCACAGAAGCTATACCATAGATCCTTTCCATTGTCATAGGTTCACCTCTATTGTAATGTATCAAGGATATTAAGCCAATATAACATAACAAAAATCAAAATGACCATGCAACCAATAGAAAGAGTTGCAACATCAGAATCCCACAAAGAAGCAAGCAAGGATTCTATCAATACTTCCACAAAGCCTCTAGCTGTAATAATATTAGAATTTCCATCAGAGTTAGGCATCCCAGTGCTCATATTCCCTTGAAGCAACTCCTTGGTCAGGGTAGTTGCTTACACATTTGCAACTGACTTGATACTATTGTTTAAAGTGATTTCAGGGAGACCCAAATTTGAACCTGTGGTGCTAGATATCCCTCCTGTAAGTAATGCATTAGATGTGGTGACTACAAGTTGAGATGCAATGGAAAGAACTATTCACCCTAGTTGGAAAGGTAGAAAAACTACAACACCAAGAAATATCATATTATTGGCCAGCACCTGCAAGGAATATGTCTCAACAAAATTATTCATCCAGAAATGTTAAGCAAACACATCTGTGATATTAAAATAGATCTAAATCAGATATATGTAATAAATTAGATTAAGCGAGACGTGAAATTTCCCAAAAGAATTAATACTGCAACATGACTGTCCACAAAGTATTGTCAATAGTAATACTGTGACCAGTGATATCCATCATGTAAAAACAAGGGTCGGGGTCATTGACTAGTTTAAGAATCAATTTTAAAGATCAGGGTTCAAATCGCCACCGCATAATAGGCACCCACATTATGATTGTGGCTTCGGAGGTTGGGAGGTGACTCTGCACCAACAACTTGAATCAAAACCCCATCAAAGTCACACCAAAAAGTAAATAGATAGATATGATGCAAGTACTACTAAGTAACTACAAAGATGAAACAAATAGTTGACTCTTTCAGGGAAATATAGTTATCCATACCACACCAAGAAAATTTGCATTCAGAACATCCCAATCATTCTGGCATAAACCTTGAAACATGTGTTCAATGACACCATTATCCACCTGCAAGAGTAATTTTGCAAACAAGATGATATTAAGCATCATGTGTTTTCTCAAAAAGGTTGTGAGATACTACAGAAACCAAGGTTTTGGATAGAACACATTTTGTTGTAAAACATCAGGTATTCAGTAAACTGAAAAAGAGTACTTATTTAACATGTCTGACTAAAAGTCATAAATATAAAAACGAAATCAAAAAAATTACAATTACTGTAGAGTGACTGCACACATACAGTATGAAGGTCCTTGACCCATGAAATTTTTTAAGTTTGAAGGTCCTTCACCCATGAAATTTTCGACAATCAGTAACAACAAACTCTATAAACTTCCAATCATATTGACGATAACTTGAACAGATCTCAAATTGGGGAATTAGTTTTTGAATGAAAAAAACTTGAAATCTAAGTTAAATGGCTTAAATTTAACAAAAAGTAGCTCAATTATTTGGCTAGAGTATGGCTTTGGCTATATTGAGAAATGAGAATAATGGTTGGGTACCACCATACAAAATTCAACAACTAATCCTTCAAGATTTTGGAAGTGGAGAATATACTCCCAATTTTGCTAGAACACATGGATACATTTCTCTTGGTATTTCATTTTTCCCTTCCATTTTCCATCTTAAGCACTTCCACTAGCACAAAGAAAACTTTGTCATAACATAGAACAGATCCTTTACATAATTCTTTGCTTGGCTAACTAGTTGGTGTAAGAAAAACATATTAAACTTTCAAATTTTATTTTAAATTTTCACAGAGAGTGCTTGTACAACTATGGTTGGTGAGACAACATATGTTTACAACTTTGGCATTGTGCTTTTGGATCTTGTGACTAGAAAGCAGTCGATTAGTATTGAATATGATGAAAACAGAGATATTGTTAGATGGATTTCTAGAAAAGTCAACACTAAGAAAGGCACATTTTAGATTCTGGATCACAGAGTTTCTAAGCCATTTGGAAATGGTATGATACAAGTCTTGAAAATTGCCTTGGTTTGCATGACTAGTAGGTTTTCTGGTTTGTGTCCATCAAGGAGAGAAGTAGTGCCCCTGTTGGAGAGAATAAAACCATGCATAGAGATCAGGTAAGAAGAGAAGGCCCAACGAGGACTAGCACAATGAACTTCCTATGAATTAAAATCCTTCCATGCAATAAAATAAATTATAATATAAAAATTAGACTATAATAAAAATTTCATCGTCTAACAACACTACCCACCAAACGATATAATACCACTGTAGAAAATAAATTATCCTAAAATATTAAATACTACTCAAGTTTGGAAGACAACAATACTCCCATGGATCGTTATGAAGACCATTTAAAAACAGAGATTACCATCACTATATCCAATGCTATCACATTGATCATCAACAATCAATTTCTGCAACAACAAGTTGATAAGTATAGACAACTTCTCTATCTCTAGGAACTTGTAGAATAGTTCTACAAAGCCTGGTCATAGATCCACCATTCCACTCTTTGTCACAAAATGATCCATATCAACCAATAACAAGAGAATAGATCCAACATGTATCTTCTAGCAATTGATGTTTAGATCTCTCGGAGGGATACTCAATCACTGAGGTCATTCAAAATGAAATAAATGTAATTCCAAAACATTGCAAGGATCCAAAGGCACATCTATTAGATGATAACTTAGGGTTCATATATTATTTTGAAGCAGATTATAGATCACATATGATTATTTACTTCTTGGAGGATTGCAACTCTGTTATGGAAATATCTGAATCACTGAAGGAAGAATGATAACATAATAACGTTTTTTCTAGATTCTTTTGGTTGACATAATCACATAATAATTTTTTTTCTAAGAAGTATCTCGTCTGTCGTATCATGAATAGAAATCCCATATTGCATCTGTCTACTAGACCCTTGGAGATGGTGTTTGTGGTGTTAACCCGAAACATCAAGCTTAAAACCTCTTTCACAGTGATTCCAAAACATACATTGATGATATATCTCGCTGTGAAAATCTACATACTAAGAACTATAATGTTTGTCTTGTCATTAATAGGGCTATTATGTTCTCCATATTTCCACTAGTCTCCCTGATGATGGTGGATGAAGTGTTTATCCGAAACATAGGGCCTAGAAAACTCACTCAATGATTCCAATACAAATAGGATTTCCACTTTAATTCAACACAAGAGATTACATTTTAAACCAAAAGCAAAGGAAAAAAACAATGAAGAAGAAGCTTTTGGTAATACAACTCTCGACTCCCCATTGTTTTCATCTAAATATTCATACAGAGGCATCCACAGGATCGATCATTGATTTTTAAATCCAAATTTATGCTTCATGAAGAACTATATGTATTGCTAGTGAAGATATTAGACAATGCCTACAAAAAACACACTTACATTTTCAAGGACAATGTATAGTCTGTAGTATCCTTGAACAACATGTCCACTTCTTGCATAGTACACCCCCTTGGAATAAGCCTCCGCAACTTCCTCAATATCATGTTTTTATTCATTGAATATATGCCCATGAATACCCTTGGCTTTGTTTGAATATATCTCCTGCTCTTTAATGCAATTGATCTTCCTCATGCCAACCGAATGGCCGAGTCTAACATTTTTCTTGTGGCCGTGAACTCTTGGTCTTCTCAATATTTTCTTCATCTTCTAAGAGCCCATTTTTTCTTCTAAAAGAATAGCGTTAGTTACAAATTTCAGTAATGTTACATATGTCAAAGCTCCTCACCTAATTTGGCCTCTTATCATCAATGCTATTAGAGCTGTAAATATCTTATACAACAACTCTGGTAAATCAAATAAAAACTATGCATATCAAAGAATACATTATTATATGAATATCAACACAACCACAACATGCATTTAGACTCTGATCATCAATAAACATGGATCAAAATGTCATATACAACAACAACTACTCTTCCAAATCAGAACAAAACACTATACATCAAAAGATAAAATGACATGGGTATCTCGATGAGATTCAATATACTCACATATGAATCTCAACAATATGATATAATACCACTGTAGAAAATAAAATATCCTAAAAAATTAATGACTACTCAAGTTTGGAAGACAAAAATACTCCCTTTGCCATTATAAACTCTCAAGAAGGAGCCCCAGGGTGCTCATTGAGTTCCCAGAATATTGGCAGTGAAATCCTACAGTTAAGGAGAGAGAGACAAATAAGAGACTACTATATTTCTACTATATATTAAATCTCATTGATAACAACACTACCACCAAAAATAAAAAGACCAATAGAAAAGACATCATAAGCAATATAACCTCAACTTTCCAAAGGCAACATAATTATGCATGTTTGGTTCCAATTACATTTATCCAAAGATGTTGTGTTGTTATCGGTGATCTCTCTTCAAATTACAGACCCAAAAACATGAAAGAACCCCATGTCTCACAATATTGACATAAAATTTCTTTGATAATTTTTTCATGAAGCATTGGATATCTAAAGTAGCACCATGTGAAAAGAAACATAAATGGCCCAATGGAACTGTCCCACACAAAACAATTGTTACACAAATCTCATTTTCAATACATGTAGCTATTTTTAATCCAGTAAACAATTAGGTTGCACAATGGACTCTTGGTTCCAAGTAATATGATAATCAAGGTCATCATAAGTGGACGAAAAACAAGTGAACATCTCACTCAAATTCACATAATTATTCCCATTGACAACATGCAATAGCATGAGATAATAAGTCACAACATACTGTTCTTTCACATTCAAATTCAATGCATCCTCTAGAGGTCCTGCATCAATGTAGATGAGAACTAGTGGTGGAGCTACTCCTTGGTCAAGAAGTTGTTGAAATTGACTGATAATGGTTGGAAGAGTGATATCTGGTGCTAAATGATACCACATCAATAGGCCTAGATAAAATTTCAAATATACTTCAATGCCTGTAAGAGCACTTTGAATATCCCCTTCAAGTAACTTATATGGGTTCAACCTGTCCTCGTCTATAAAACTATAATCCAACCCTTCACTGCTCCATGCTTCCAATTGTGCAACCATATCCATTATGTTAATCATTGAACCGCCAGCTTGACCGACCATACTATATGTATTAAACTTTAGACTATAATAAAAATTTCATCATCTAACAACACTACCCACCAAATGATAGAATACCACTGTAGAAAATAAATTATCCTAAAAAATTAAAGACTACTCAAGTTTGGAAGACAACAATACTCCCATGGATCATTATGAAGACCATTTAAAAACACAGATTACCATCACTATATCCAACGCCATCACATTGATCAACAATCAATTTCTGCAATAGCAAGTCAGTAAGTATATACAACTTCTCTGTCTCTAGGAACTTGTAGAATAGTTCTGCCAAGGCTGGTCATAGATCCACCATGCCACTCTTTGTCACAAAATGATCCATATCAACAAATAACAAGAGAATAGATCCAAAATGCATATTCTAGAAATTGAAGTTCAGATCTCTCGGAGGGATACTCAATCACTGAGGTCATTCAAAATTAAAGAAATCTAATTCCAAAACATTGCAAGGATCCAAAGGCACATTTATTGGATGATCACTTAGGCTTCATATTTTATTTTGAAGTAGATTATAGATCACATAGGATTATTTGCTTCTCGGAGGATTGCAACTCTGTTATGGAAATATCTGAATCACTAAAGGAAGAATGATAACATAATAAAGTTTTTTCTAGATTCTTGTGGTTGACATAATAACATAATAAATTTTTTTCTAAGAAGTATCTCATCTGTAGGCTAAACTTTTGTAATCTAAACAATAAGAACATGATATGTATTCAAGAACCAAAACCCTCACTTGAGGAAGGATTTAAGCTTGTAGTTGTAATCTATGTAGTTCATGTCTATATGTACATAACTAATCTTATTCAAGGATATCAACTAGCAGCGTTGTATATGTATGGTCACTATAGCTATAGTTAGCTACATAGACCATTTATGGTTGTAGACAAATTTAACTAATCACTTTGAACCATTATTTCAGCTAGCACTTTATCTCATGATCATCCACGCAATGTGACTATGGTTACATGTAATTATGAGAAACATTTTGATGTATGGTTAAATATGGTGGAAAGGAACTATGAGAAACATTTATGGTTAAATATGGTTGTAGGTAATGTTCAGATCCACATAAACAACAACAAAAACAATAGGGGAGAGATTACTAGTTAGAGAGGTATCATGCCATTCCTAATAGGGGAAACTTGAACCTCACAGAGCTATTATAGCAAGACTATGTGAATGTAACTTTAGGACCAACTGGATGTAGCTTAGGAGAACAATATAGATACTAAATTTAATCCTTCAAATTCAATTTAGAAGACAATGGATAAAGAATGTATACACTAGAAAACACATCCAAGAATGTTAAGTATGACTGACCGAATGACACGTGAAGCCACAAAAACCACCCTTGGTACCCAAATAAGTTTGACGTAATCATATAAACAAAGTATGTTTTGATGTATTTGTAACTTCAAAAGATATTCACTTGTATATTACATTTGTACTTTATTGTATATCCAATAGGGATGTATTATTCCTCTGATTGGAAGTGTTGTCATTTGTATTTGCAAGTGTCACAAGTTACATTGTAAGTGTCGTCATTTGTATTGATGGGTTATTAGACCTCCAGTGTGGGGCCGGCCCTAGTTAGGCCATGTGGTTGGGTTATTAGGCTTCATTGAGAATTCGGCCCCAGTGATTTATTGCCAGGTCAAGTCAGTGTATAAATAGAGAGGTTGTGTCTCTCATTTGATTCATTCACTCACTTCTCAAGCTCGGATAGCTAAGAGAGAAAGTGGCACACATGTGGAGGAGGAGGAGCATCTGCTAGAGACATCTTATTGGGTTTGATCCTTGTGATCTTGTATTGGGGTTTATTATATCTTTGAGGAAGTTGTGGGGTTTTTCACCTTCTTGGTTTTCCCTGGTGAAATTCTGTGTCTCTTGTGTGCTTGCATGATTGTGTTTATGATTGATATGATGTAGATATGTTGTACATGTTATTCTCTTAGATATCCTACTAATAATGGAATGAAATTATCAAAAAATTAACATGGTATCAGAGCTGACCTAAGAAGAAGGCACTATGTAGTTGCAGAATCTAGGGCTTCTTAATATTTTGGTTTATCTCCACAAATCGTCAAAGGTAGGAGGCTAGATTGACTCTCTTATCAAGGGTGCATCTTTCTGTCGAGACAAAATTCAATTTTGAGCATTTTCAATTTCTGACCTAAAATTTAGGGTTTCTACAAAAGTTGGAATTTCTGAAATCTGAGACCACGGCTGGAAGCACCTCTGAAAAATCAAAGTTTAGAGCTTTGGATCGAACTTTTTGATTGGGTGAAGCTACGGGAAAATCAAACCCTAATTTAGGGTCCTATCTAGTGAATCTAGAAGTTCGAAAAGCAATTTTGAGAGGTGAAAATTTGCAGATTTCAAATTCTGAGTATACCAGCTTGACCATCTCAACAAGACACATCTTTCTATCCTTTCAAAAATTTGAAATTCAAATTTTTATTTTTTAGGGTTTCTGTCACAAACCCTAATCCAGCTCAAGATCTAGTTTTCAGCAAATCAAGTGGTAAGAGCTAAGTCTTTTCTATTTCCATTTGAAGTACTCTTTAAGATGTCTCACCACACCAAGCTTGAGGATAAGCTTGAAGGGGATGATAACTTCCAATCCTGGAAGTATAGGATTGGGTTAATCCTAGAGGAGAATGAGTTGGACACTTACATAAGTGAAAAGATTCCTGCCCTAGAGGGAGAAGAGGCTAAAGCATTACACAAGAAGAACCTAGTCAAGGCTAAGAGAATCATTGCTGATTCTATCAAGGACCATCTCATACCCCATGTGTCTTCCTTAAAGACACCTAAGGAGATGGTTGAATCCTTGACCAAGTTGTTTGAAGGAAATAACATAAATCAGAAGATGACTCTGCGGAACCAATTGAAAGGGATAAAGCTCTAGAATGGAGAGACCATTCAATCCTATTTTTCTAAGGTATCTCAAATCAAGGAACAACTTGAAGCTGTGGATGAAGTAGTAGAGAATGGTGAAATTTTAATGACCACATTGAATGGCATACCTAGGTCATGGGACTCCTTCATCCAAGGAATATGTGCAAGAAGGAAATTGATCTCTTTCAGCAGACTGTGGGAGGAATATTCATAAGAAGAAGCTAGGCTTGTAGTCCGAGAAGAAGAGGTGGGGAATGAATATCAAGCTCTCACATCACATACCAAGAAGAGTAAGTCCAGGAGGGAGCCATCTCATAACAAGAGATCTTCACACCACCAGTATCATAGAGATAAGAAATATCTAATATGATTTACATCTAATGAGAAGGGACATTTCTCCTCAGATTGTCCTAAGAACAAAAAGAACAACACCAACAACAACTTCAAAAAGAAGAAGAAGAACAACAAGAAGAGATATCATGCTCATGCTACTGAGGATG
This sequence comes from Larix kaempferi, assembly GCA_027924585.1. Taxonomy (NCBI): domain Eukaryota; kingdom Viridiplantae; phylum Streptophyta; class Pinopsida; order Pinales; family Pinaceae; genus Larix; species Larix kaempferi. The sequence continues at coordinate 15,129,108 of BSBM01001430.1, forward strand.
ATGAACCTCCCAAGAAGAAGACTAGAGCAGTAAGTGATGACTCATCAAGTGAAGATGAATATGTTCTAATCTATGCTCTCACAGGTACTATCTCTCATGGATGTAATGATTGGATTATTGATAGTGGGGCTTCCAAACACATGATTGGGTTCAAAGAATCCTTTGTAGATCTATCTGAACATGAGTCACCTCATAAAGTGAAACTTGGGGATGAGTATGACTATCAATATCCTATCAAAGGAAGTGGTGAATCCTCCTACAAAATAGACTCTGGGAAGTCTTTGAAGATGGAAGATTTTCTATATGTACCTGGGCTCAAGAACAATCTCCTATCCATATCATCTTTGGATGCAAAGGGAATTAGAGTTGCATTTGTGGATGGCCAAGTACTCATGTGCCCAAAGGGTAAGACCATAGATGATGCAGTAGTGATTGGAGAGAAAGAGGGAGGATTGTACAAATTGAAGGGACAACCTGAACATGCCATGGTACATGAATCTATGGAGCCAAGTGAACTTTGGCATAGAATACTTGCACAGGTGCACTATAGAGCACTACTAATTGCAAGCAAAGTTGTAGAAGGTCTTCCTGAAATTCAGTCTAAGCATGAAGGTGTTTGCAAAGGATGTGCAAAAGGAAAGAACACAAAGAAGGAACTTCCAAGTAGTGAAAGCAAAGCAAAAGGAATCTTGGAAATTATCCACTCCAATGTATGCGGTCTGATGTCATCCAGTTCTCTGAGTGGGTATGTATACTATGTTATTGATGATTTCTCTAGGAAGACTTGGATTTATTTTTTGAAGAATAAAGATGAAGTGTTTGATAAGTTCAAGTAATTCAAAGCCTTGATAGAAAATCAAACTGATAAGAATATCAAGACCTTTAGATCCGACAATGGCGGAGAATTCACTTCAGGTGATTTCAAGAAACTATGCAGTGATTCAAGGATTAAGAGGGAGTTGACTTCTCCCTACAATCCACAACAAAATGGAGTTGTAGAAAAGAAGAATAGAACTATCATGGAAGTAGCATGGCCAATGCTTCATGACCAAGATCTTCCTATGCATCTATGAGAAGAAGTAGCTAGGTGTAACATCCCGGAAAATCGTAAAAATTTAAAACTTTTCTACGTAACATTTATTGCTTATTTAAACAATGCAGAAATAGAACAATGCATGAAATTTTAACTTACTATATTAAAATACCATGCTGGTTTATTAAATAAGAATTTGCGACAAACATAATTCTGCTTGAGTCTAGATGTTATCCATATTTAGTTGTGTTGTTCAACATCACTACTACTGTTGTTTATAATTGTTGAAATTAATTGTTTAACTAATGTACTTTTGTTTGATTGATGAAGGGGTCCTACGGATGCCCCAAGGCTTACTTAGCATTCGTGCTAAAGCATATGAATTTGTACTTGTGACAGATTTATAGGTAAGAGATAAGTTGCGACAAGTATTCAGTAGTTTATCTAAGAAGATCTATCATGTTCGTATCGCAGTGTTGTACCCAGATTTATTTTGGTTTCCATCCATGTCGACTGTATGTAAACATCTACCTTATGACTTCATGGTAATTTGTGGAAATTCCATGTACAACTATTTGTTAACTTGTTTAGGGCTTATAACCTGCAATGATAGTTTTGGTCTGAAATGTTCTTCTTTCAAAATACAATATAATGTGAGTAAGTGTATATCTAAGTCCGTTCACCAAGTTTAACCCTGTGGACTGTTTAAAATATTGTAGGATTGTTATCTAATCCTTAAAAATAGAGTTTGTTGCCATTTTACCCACTATCGCATGTATGTAATGTGGGTTGTGTGCATGGTGTTACCTTATGTGATACTTATGCGATACTATAACTATTCTTCATAACTATTTTACAAATGATATGAATTATGTGCAAATTCCAATATCTATATGCAAACAATATGAATTGTTTGCATTATAAAGTTGCGTGACAATACGAATGTAATGGGGTTCTATATTACCTATTTGATAATATGCACACATTGCAATACTATACGATAGTGGAATTCTATGCAACTATATATTATGTGGACTATATGCGAAACTATGTGATCATACGTTGCTATGAGAACTATGTAACTATCTATTCAACTATGAGCAAACCTGTTGTAACAAGGTGTAAAATTTTGATCATATCTATGCAAATCCAAAATATTGATTAATGTGATGTGAATGTTGATATGTATCACAGGTTGGAAGTTGTAAATGTAACCTAATCATGGAATGCTCACAACTTCCAAGGTAGTGGAGTTTCCATGTGGCTCTACTTTGCGTATTCGATCATGTGCTACCACCGTGATTCTATCCAATAAAGCGTTGAAGTGTAGACCTGCATTTTCATTTGTTGATGAGTTGGCTCCACCATGGCTCCATCGTGGCTTAATGTGGCAAATGCAATGATGTATCAATTAATGTGATAGATAGTTTTGAAATCTCGTAACACTCACCAGGGATCTCCACCATCAATCTTGTGAGGGTTTCAATGATTAGATTTAACCTATCTTTGTTGCATTTGAAGAGTTTATTGTATTCAAGTATTTTTCATAGTGGTGGCTCAGCGCGGCCGATAGGCTGTTGGTTTTTAGCCTCGTTGTTCTGCCCAAATAGGCGTAGTTTTCCTGAGTTTCGAACTCATGATCTCTGTATAATGTGAAGTCGAGCTTTCTTCATTCTGTATCGTGTTGAAGTTTTAGGTTATCAGTTTAGAATTTGATTTGTAATGGATTCGATAACCTGACTTGTTGAGGGTTTGTTCTTTTTGAGCTTAGGTTTTGAAAAGAAATGGCCCAAGGCCTCGCCATAGTTGTTACATTTCCTGGCACTGCATTGCTGTGATAGATAGTTGTTGGTTGAGTGTTGGCTCCGGTTACTTCAGTATTTAACATGGTAGGGTTTCGTTGCAGTGGCTACAGACTTGGCGTTTATCAATTTTACAGCTAACAATCTACGAGGTAATGTATTCACCTTCCTCCACTGTAATATTTCCATAAAATGCTTATTAGTTTATCAACCTTCTAATACTGAAGTATTTTTCATTTAGATACTGTTTTAATCACTGGTGATTGTCATTGCAGGTATAGCTAAGGAATGTCTACTCGAATCTGGCATTGAAGGTTGGAAATCTATACCAGCCGGTAAGCCTCAGCGGTAGCTTTGAAAACTCTGGGTTAATGAGATGGTGTTCAACTGTGTGTTATTCTATCTGTTGTATTTGTAACTCAGCGAGTTTTGTAAAACATAGATAAAAGGTTTGCATTCTGTTTAAAAGAATGGGGAGGATGTACCTCGACCCACATGGCAATGGCCATGCTTGCAATGTTTTTATGACAAGGGTTTTAACCTCAGACTTGAATAGAGTACTTCATGGTGTTTCATGACTACTGTTATCGTTTTTATTTGTATAAGGCTAAGGTTAAAATGTACGTGTTTAAAGTCTGTAAAAACAAATGCATCTGTTTGCTACAGGATAGATAACTTGTATCTATGTTTGGCTTACAGCGTGTATGAAGTTTTGTTTTATGTTATAAATCTAATCCCACGTTTATGGTTTGACCTGCGAACAAGATCTATAACTCGTCGATGATATGAGAATAAGCAATGTTTTTGGCAACCTTTGTGTTTATCTTGGTTATCGATCGATGAATGAATGTTTTTGTGAAACTGTATTATGACTGTTTGTTTTTAAAAGAATAATGGATAAATGTAATTGTTGACAAGGCTTACATCCTGTATATGCTTCGTTTTGTTTATAAAACTGTTGATGCGCCTTGAACGAATAAGGAAGTGTTTCCTGTGCTAGGGTTTAGCCCTTAATTTGAATATAAAAAGCTTTAACTAAGCTCTAAGATAAGTTCTCGGCATAAACATGTTGTTCACTAAATTGTTTGTAAAGATGTAATAGGTTTCGGCCAATGCCTCCATTTCGATTGTGTTAATGTTTAAGTAGTGCAACTAGGAATCTATCAAGATTTAGGTTTTAGGTAATTTTAAAATGTATGGAGTGATGATGGCTATTGATATGTTTAGATATCAATAAAATTGCGTGTTCTGTTGGAATTTGCTCCTACAGTTTATATTATTTTAAACCTTGGAGATGATGTTTTAAATCTATCTATTCGATCTATAGTAATGATGTTGAAATTGAAATGTTTACTATAACTAGTGATTGATAACTCTGTTTATGGTTTTGGCAGAAATATCAATTACCTGGATTTTCACTGTATGAATATGATATAAATAATGTATGATTATGAGTATGAAATAAAAGGAAATACTTGATGTCTATAAAAGAATATCATTCTGTTATATTTTGAAAATAAATCTTTTATTTATCCTAGTGTAAACCAGAACATACTAACTGCTGAGTATGGATAAATAAATCCTATACTATTAGAACATAATATAAATGATTGAAAATAATGATATTTATAAACGGAATTATTGTATATAACTATGAATACAGCTAAACAAAAATAATTAATAATTAGAATACTGAAATATAGATACAGGAATTTAATAGGAAGTAGAAACTTTGAGAAATTATAATAAATTAAATCTTCCTATTCACTTGGCTAATTGCCTATCAGACTTATCTATTTTTAATCTGTTTTTGTACTGGAGTACGATGTTGTTCCTTTTTGCATGGGGAAAAATACAGAAACCATTCTATTCAATCATTTCACATTTATATAGAATTATTAACTTATACAGGAAACTGAAATAACTTATAAATTAAATAGTGAATGTTTAATAAACAACAGAACTGTAATATGCAAAATAGATAACATAAATTAAAAATAAAATAGATAAGACAATAGAACCTGTAACTGATGATAGGGCCGACAAACACCCAAGGAGGCCTGTTTCTCCCAACCTGCTTTAGAAGAAGCAGCTCAACTGCTGACTTCTAATGAACCCCTGAGCCTGCTTACTGATCCAGTAAGTGGGTGGAATCCATGTAGAGGCAAGGCACTCAAAAATACCTTCTCCACTCGGTATCAACCTCCTGAAAAATGCCTTCTCCACTTAGCATCAACCTCCTAAATTCAATAAGAGTTTGGCAGACTCACAACATGATCAACAACAACAAATCCCCTCATCAAATATCTTGGGTGGAAACATAGCAAAACCGCAAGGTAAATTTCCTCGTTAGGAAAAGTGATGAACCTCAGTTCAATATTTGATGTCTATTATATAGACTGCCTAGGGCTTTTAGTGGTCAGTTTGGAATAAATGAGCCTCAAGCTCCAGTCCCATCTTTCAGGGCACTATGACCACATTTCAAGGGAGTTGTCCCATACCAATAGCTAGTTAGTTGCATCATGATGCTGCCACTTGTCCATTGCCTTCTACCCCAGATTCCATTCCACCTAGTGGATCAGTAACCACTCTTTCAATAGTCCTCTTAGGTGTTTATCTCATATTTTATTTATTAAACAATAATATATTGTGCAAATTACAGTCATCCTTGGACACCTGTCCAATATAAAATTTACAATAAAAGTTATCATAATGTTTCTAAACACAAAATGTTTTCTATCTTAAAGGGTATGTTACACTAGGATAGTTGTATATGTGTAGAACATAACACCTCACAAGATACTTGACAAAAAGACAATAGAAGAAGTCTTCTCTAGTAAGAAACCTGAAGTTAGCCATCTCATGATATTTGGCTGTCGAATATACACACACATTCCAAAGGAAAAGAGGACAAAGCTAGATCCTTCAAGAAAGAAGGCCATCTTTGTGGGTTACAGTGAAAGCTCGAAGGCTTACAGAATATACTTTCTAGGGTTCAAAAAAATTGACATCAACAGGGATGTAACATTTGATGAAGACTTAGCATACATCAAATTAAGGAAGACACATGTTGAAGACCATGAAGAACCAAAGGTAACCAGATTTCTAGACAGCACTATGAATGAAGCAATTCCAGAAGAAGATTGTGAAATTGAAGATCCACAAGAACCTATAGATCCACCCCGTGAGAAGAACTCTCACAAGAGGAAACCTGAATGGGATAGAGAGCTCATTCAAGATGCAGAAAGGTATGGCATTCCAGAAGAAGAACACAGAGAAAGGAAGAGGAATAGATCACATACTAGCTATGTTGTCTTAATCTGTGATATTATTAACAAAGAACCTTCCAGTTATGAAGAAGCAGTGGAAAATAAAGAATGGAAGGATGTCATGGTCGAGGAGTACCAGTCGATCATAAAGAATGATGTTTGGAATGTGGTCCCAAGACCTAAAGGGAAGTCTATTGTGACTTCCAAGTGGATCTATAAGATCAAGCATGCTACAGATGGCAGCATAGAGAAATACAAGGCGAGGTTTTTAGCTCGTGGCTTCTCCCAGAAAGAGGGAATAGATCATGAAGAGACTTTTGCTCCTGTATCCAGATACACTTCCATCAGAACAATACTTGCTCTGGCTGCAGTGATGAAGTGGAAGATACACCAGATGGATGTCAAGATACCTTTCTTGAATGGTGTAGTCGAAGAGGAAGTGTATGTGCAGCAGCCACTTGGTTTTGAGACACATGATAGGGAGTCATATGTGCACAGGTTGAAGAAAGCCTTGTATGGATTGAAGCAAGCTCCTAGGACTTGGTATGGTAGGATGGATAGTTTCCTATCCAGTTTGGGCTTTACTAAGAGTAAAGTAGATTCCAACCTTTACTACAAGGTTGAGGAAGGAAATCATGTGATACTAATACTATATGTGGATGACCTATTTGTTACAGGTGAGGATGGGTTGATTGCCGACACCAAGAGGAAGATTGCTACCGAGTTAGAGATGAAGGACTTGGGGATGATGCATTAATTTCTAGGCATGGAGGTGCGGAAGAGTGTAGATGGGATCTTCCTTGGACAATGAAAATATGTAGTAGAGATCCTGAAGAGGTTCGGGATGATGGACTGCAAGGCCATGGACACACCTATGGCATCAGACCTCAAGCTTCTATGTAATGCTTCATATGAGTCGGTTGATGTCACTGTGTATCGTCAGATGATTGGGTCCTTGATGTACTCAATGAACTCGAGACTAGATATTTGCTTTGCGGTGAACACATTAAGCCAGTTCCTGACGGATCCGAGAAGTGTTGACCTCGTTGTTGTAAAGCATATTCTGAGGTACCTAAAGGGTACATGGTTGATTATGGGCTCAAGTATGATGCGAATCAAAATTTTAACCTGGAGGGTTATGTTGATTCAGATTGGGAAGGCATTGTTGTAGATAGGAAGAGCAATTCTGGGTGCTGCTTCAGTATGGGATCAGGTGTGATCTCTTAGTTTTGCAGGAAGCAGTCCTACATAGCACTGAGTAGAGCGGAAGCATAGTATGTCATAGCTTGTTCGGCTAGTTGTGAGGTAGTATGGATGAGAAAGCTACTGTATGAGTTATTTGATCTCTCGTTGGATGCTACCTGTATCTATTGTGACAACCAGATTTGTGTGAAGTTGTCAGAGAACCCAGTGTTCCATGACAGGTCGAAGCACATCGAGATCAAATATCACTGTATCAGGGATATGGTGCAGAGAGGAGCAGTGAAGCTCCTGTATGTTGTGATGGATGAGCAGGTTGCAGATGTGTTGACGAAACCACTAGCCAGAGTGAAGTTTGAGTACTTTAGAGAGAGGCTTGTTGTTCTTTAGATTGAAGATACTTCGAGGAAAAAGTGATGGGACACATTTGTAGGAGCCATTCCAAGCATGGTGATATGAGGATCCTTCCCATGGTTGTGGATGTAAGAGTTGTGTGATGAGTATCAGGATGATGCTCTGCATGACATGCATCAGGACGATGACCAGGTTGATCATGTGTGATGAGTATCAGGATGATGCTCTGGATGACATGCATCAGGACGATGTGGTGATGATGATCAGGTTGATCATGTGTGATGAGTATCACGATGATGCTCTGGATGACATGCATCAGGACGATGTGGTGACGATGATGAGGATGATCATGTGTGATGAGTATCAGGATGATACTCTGGATGATATGAATCAGGACGATGGTATGATGATGATCAAGATGATCATGTACATCAAGATGATGTACGGTGAATCTCAGGTTGATACTCTGTGGCTGTCGATAGGTTGTGCAGATAAGCATATAATAGCGCCCTGGGAGATTTCCAGATACTCTTTTGAGGGTTTGCCTATGGCATATAATATTGCCCTGGGATATTTGGCAAATTCTCTTTCGAGGTTTTGTCTTATGGCATATAATAGCACCCCGAGAGATCCGATAGGTTGAGCAGTATGCTCGTAATCAGTTCTGGGATGCTTTGTCGAGGTTTTTCCAAGACCACATGTAATATCTCCCTGGGAGATCCGATAGGTTGAGCAGTATGCTTGTAATCCATCCTGGGATGCGCTTTCGAAGTTTTGTGGTGACCACATGTAATAGTGCCCTGAGAGATCCGATAGGATGAGCAGTATGCTCGTAATCAGTCCCGGGATGCTCTTTCAAGGTTTTGTGGTGGGGTCACATGTAATAGCGCACTAGGAGATCTTGCTGGTCGTGCTTAGGCACATAAAGGATCCTGGGATACTCTTTCGAGGTTTTGTGATGCACGTAATAAGTCCTGAGGATTCCACAGTATGGCTAGTGTTGATGAAGACTTACAGGTGGTGGGCCTACATCCAGCATGAGAAAGGGCTGGCTCTGTAGAACTTCCTATGATGAGAAGAATTCAAAGATAGCCCAGTCATCAATATGTCGAGTACAGCAGCAGTGATGATGATGATGCTCCATGATCCAGTGATGATGATCCAACACCATAATTGAATACTTGCGCCAATATGTAATGATGATCTGTGTCTAGAGAATACCTTCCTAGTTAAGAGGGAGTGTTGATGTATTTGTAACTTTGGAAGATATTCACTTGTATATTACATTTGTACTTTATTGTATATCCAACATAGATGTATTATTCCTCTGATTGGAAGTGTCGTCATTTGTATTTGCAAGTGTCGCAAGTTATAATGTAAGTGTCGTCATTTGTATTGATGGGTTATTAGACCACCATTGTGGGGTCGTCCCTAGTTAGGTCATGTGGTTGGGTTATTAGACTTCATTGAGAATTCGGGCCCAGTGATTTATTGGCAGGTCAAGTCAGTGTATAAATAGAGAGGTTCTGTCTCTCATTTGATTCATTCACTCACTTCTCAAGCTCGCATAGCTAAGAGAGAAAGTGTCACACATGTGGAGGAGGAGGAGCATCTGCTAGAGACATCTTATTGGGTTTGATCCTTGTGATCTTGTATTGGGGTTTATTCTATCTCTGAGGAAGTTGTGGGGTTTTTCACCTTCTTGGTTTTCCCCGGTGAAATTCTGTGTCTCTTGTGTGCTTGCATGATCGTGTTTATGATTCATATGCTATATATATGTTGTACATGTTATTCTCTTAGAGATCCTAATAATAATGGAATGAAACTATTGAAAAATTAACAGTATGTAACATTTTCAAACAGTAAGGCTAATATTAAATCAATTTTCAAACAAAAGATTTTTAATCATGACTATGTAGGGAGACAAGTCACCAAACTGTAGTGCAAATTACATTCAAGACCAGGTTCCAACTCACTTTTTAGTATAACCACAAAAATCCAACAACATTAAAATAAGTTTAGACTCTGCTATTAACTAGCACAAATCCAAAAGCCTTATATTTACAATTCAAGTAGAATCCAACCCAACACAAATCGCTCGAAAAACTCTGAAAATTATGAGTAAAATCAATTAGCAATGGTACAAATTTAATCTTCCATCTTAAAGGCCTTGAAGAGTGATAACTACAGGGGAAATACATATTTCTATTGCAGCTGATGACAAATAAATTCCACCATTATCCAGTTGCGCAAGACAAGTCACCGAAAGTACCAGAGCAAAGTTTCAAGAAGACAACCACGTGCCATATTATATAGAGACACCTACTTGAAAAGGACAGCTGGAAGATGAAGGATGACATATGCACTTCCAATCATAAATAGGATAATTCTACTGGACCAAAAATTTTCCTGTCTTGGTAACAGTGCGACTTTTATTGGTAAAAGCATTTGTCTTAGATCAAACCACCCTGGAAACTATCACATGTCTACCCAAATGCAGTCCATGCACCCAAGGGATTCTAATCATAACAATGGAAATGAATGGCCACCCCGCAGACTTTGCATTGATAGTCACGAGGGAAGACTGTGAATCCACAGACTTTACATAGTTTCCTTATTTCATCTTACACTTGTTTGTTGGCTATGCTATGCATTTGAAATTCCTCCAAGCTTACAGTGTTACTTGCAGCATGGTATTGATTTTCCTATGGGATTACCTTATTAGTTGCTCCATGCAATTGAAAACCCATAAGATTTTCTTGTGAAAAGTCATTTGGTAGCTAAAAGCCCATGTTCTATGCAGTGCTTGATGGAACGAGGGGTCCATTGTAAGGAAACACTTGAGGTTCAACTCCCAGAGGATGATAACATGTACCTATTTCTTTATCATTAGATAAGCAATCAGAGAAATTCTCAATAATTCCTTGAGGTGGATGAACAAGATCTTCCACTTGATCAACATCGGATGCCAACAATTCCGTGAAGGGATTACTATGTTATCGCAACCCAAGTTAAAGCATGATTACTGTGTGTGGGGAGTCGTCTCAAGACAAAGAAATATGACATTGGAAATTGATATTTTTAACAAGAAAAATGATAGTATCGAAGGGATAAATACCCATAAAGATAACCTACTTTGCTGAAACAAAAATGGCAATCTTTGAAGAGGAAGACTGCTGCAATGTTGGAGCACTCATGTGTAGGATAAGCCTAAATCGAGGGTTTAAATATAATTGTTGTGACAAGTCTGGATAAGAGAAATGAACATATTACCGGCATAGATCCATTTTAACTATGGTTGTACAAAACATCAAGAGGGTTCACATCCCTTTAGGTTTAAACCTTTTCTTTCATTTAGGACATTAAAAGGGGTTTTCACCTCAAGAGATTTGATCCCTCTGGGAGCTAGGTAAGGCCATAGTTAAAATGGATCTATGGTGGTTCCTAAACAAAGCCATTTGTATATGGACATCCTTTTGAGTTGAGTTCTTTCTAATAGATTGATGCATTGAAGTACCGAAGCATTTATACTTCTCATTGATGAATGAGAGTTCATTGTTTTCGGCTAAGATGCTATGAAGCATGCCCATGGAGAAATTGAACATGCCATTAGACTGAAAGCATTCCAATAAAACTTACTTCAAAATATAATGAAGGCTCTGGTTGGTTACACATCTCTCCCTTGTTTATAAGAATTAGTTATATTTACATACCCAACTATGACCAAACCCAAGCGTACACAAGGCCTACAGATCTTTACAATTTCTGAAATGTACATAACAACTTTTGGACTTGAACTCGTGTCCTTTCCAGACCAAATTGTTAGTCATTTAGATATTTCTTCATGATATTTTAGACATACTTTTGTGATATAGCCATCAATTTATCAAAAAGTTTCCATTTTAGTAAGGACTTGGTTTCAAAGAGATGAGATAAGGAGTTAACTTCTAATGGAAAGCATGACTAATGCTCAATATCCAAGTAGAAGTTTTAACACTGAGGCATTACGGAAGCTAGCTCAATTTCACAAACTGAAACATGCATCATGTTCTCCTAACGTACAACCTCAAACAATCCAAAAAAAAAGGTGTGAGACTTGTTCTTACAATTTTCTCTAATAGTTGTGGGTTTTCCATAGCTTGACAATGCAACTGCAGTTTCCATGCTCTTTTCTGGTGATCAGGATGCTTGATGCCAGATTTGTGCAACTTGAGAAGGAAGACACTCTGTTGCAACCTACACTTGGGAAAGAATCTATGGTTTCCCTTTCAAATTTTCTCCAGAAATATTCTTGTGCTCATCTGTGGTTATATATTGCAGTTCTTCCTAAAAAAAAAACAATAGGAGACATTAAGTAAATGCGCTTAAGGTTAATTGTTGAAAGAGTCACTAGAGTCCCGTGAGGTTGCAAACTCCCGGTGGTCAGGGATGGATATATTTCCTCTGCAAACTACACATGTGTATTTTTAGGTCATGTTTTGTCCTATATCGTGTGTTTTCTGGCTTCAATATCGTTTTGGAATATATAAAATCTAGATATATTTTTCTTGGATTAGACATTTTAATGGCATGTTCCAAGAGAATGTTTTCTAGCATGCATTTTGAAAATATTACAAATATACAATTACATTTGCATTTTAAATTTGATTCTATATTTTCTAGGTCGTAGTTCATTTAGGATCTCCAAATCCTCATGCCTCCCATTCTTAGATAGACGAATGAAATGTGGCTCATTGTCATCTAGGTTTTCTAATAAAGTTTTTTTGAAAATAACAAACCCTGGATGAAAAAGCAAGAGGGCGAGTAAGAAGTTGAGGATTATATCCTTAATGCCTTTTGCAAGATCTGGGGCACACAAGGGAATGAAACTCTCTTCTCATGAACCTCAACCTAGTTTTGGACAATAAAATAATTTATGGCCATACCCACAGAGAAAGATAAATTGCAACGAGGGCAAGTTGAGAAAGATTTCAATAGTGACTTGATGGAGATTAAGTTGGATATTCATAGGATTAGGGTATCACCGATTACTTACGCAACTACATTGTTAGTGATGAGGCCCACTAAATGTTGTTATATATTTGGTAATATAAAACAAAGAGTTATTTTGTCATATGATGAAGATATGCAAATTACTTAGTGTTACAACTCTCCTACTGTGCTATATTCCTTCCTTTGACCTTCTTGCAACCAAAAATGATGCTCTAGTTCCAGAGTCCAAATTCCTCAAAGACTTGCATAGGCAGGGATAAGATTGCTTAATATCTACATATTTTTGGATGTAAAGATAAATCTAGATGAAATTCCAAATTCAAGCATGGTAAAAATTTACATACAAGTCAATACCTTTAAAATAAATATAATGACTACACATACCAATGTCAATCTCACCAATAAAAATAATTTATTCTATTCAAAGCGTCGATCTTCATTGCACCTCGATTGGATTGGTTTCAAAGCCCAAATGGGGTGGAGGAATTAGCTAGGGTAAGAAAAGAAAATGGTTTGGTTTTGAGACCTAATCATTGGAATCTTAACATAATGGAAAGCTTATTACCCACATTAATTCAGTAATGAAGGATTAAGGATGATCAATCAAAGAGAGATCCTAGTCTTCCAGTCGATCACACTTTGGCACATGAATTTTTTGCATCCAGAAATAAATACACCCAAACGCACAAGATGGTACTCATAATCTTAATCATCGGTTCAATATTTTTTCCAAGGACACCAATTGCTTTCTCACTATCTTGTTGACAAGTGACACATTATTTATGAATTCATTGACAAAAATAACACAACTTTCCCACTAATTTGTGGGTAGACACCGTCATGACAGGGAGGAGATTTCCTCGACCAGTAAACAGAAACCCTACATAAAATAAAATTGAATTCATGTGCTTATATCAAAAAATTGATTTTGCTTACCTTTAACCAAGACATTGAGATCTATCTATTATAGAGTAAATCGTGTGAATTTCAGCCATGGCCATTCCATATCTTCTCAGTCGAGCATAGAAAAACCTTTTCCCAATTTCTATTTCCCCCATTTTCTATTTTCCCCAAAATTTTATTTTATTTTGAGCTTCTACCAATTTCTATTTCCCCAACTTTGTTTTCCATTTTTATTTCCCTCCATGTATTTGACTTTTAAGAATGATTAATATTAATATATTATATATTAATATAATATATTTTTATTTTAAAACCATATCATATAAATATTATATATATCATATTATATTAATATTATGTTATATTATTATGTCACCGCAGGTGACAATCTATGGACCAATTTTAACAAAGCTAATGTTAAACATTGATAGTAGAAAACATAAAATATTTTTTTTTTAATTATAGATTTATTTCACATTCGATTGGCCAAAAATGAATGAGGTCCTCTCTGTGAAATGTGCCCGAGGCATCGGCGGCCGGGGTGATGTAAGCTATATTTAAGGCACTGAAGAATGATATTAAGGTGTCTGTACCAGCAATCGATAATGGTTTAGGCGCCGCCGTTTTGTTATCGAATTACAAACGCAAAGACCCCGGTCGTGCGAAGTACATGCTCAAGTTCAACAACGTGGTTTGGAAGTGTCTGCATACTGTGAAAGCCCCAACCTAGCGGCCATGGTCTGATTGCATTCTCAGATACTCGTTCGTTATCCCCGATGTTCTCAATATGTACTAACTGTTAATGTATTATTCATTCATGGCAGCCGAGTCTCGACTAAGACTAACCACATTACTGCTGCTATATGTTGTTGTTAGGGTAAGTAATTTGAAGTTGCTGTAGATCCGTGTTGTAAAATTAGCTCGCCATTGTAATAAAATTCTCTGTTGAATCGTTGTTGTCTGCATATTTTGTATAAGATGTTGATGCATTTTCGTTTTAATAGACGGATGTGCTCACATTTACGTCAGTAATCTGTGAATCTGGCGGATATTGTGACTGTAACATTCAATTAATCTGTTTAACACGTGCATTTATGGTTGTGCTGTGCGTTTTTTTTCATTTCCTATTATATCATTTGCATTTGTTGTTTTGAATGTAATGTTTTTATGTTTTGAGAAGAGGCTATTCATGAAATTGTGGGGCTAAGAACGGGGTTGATGAAAATCGGGAGTGTGGAAATGAAATATGACGGGCCGAAGAAGACGGAGATCGCGACTCTTCGGTGTCATGCGCAGTGAATTGAAAGAATTCATGGACGAATTAATGGAAGTAGCTAAGCCTCATTCATTACGTTTATTTTGGAAAATTCTTCACGATAGATTTATGCAAACCATGTAAGTGTTCGGTCATTTTCGAAAGTCGCAAACCGTGTTCATCAGTTTCGGTGTCAAGGAAAGGTCGAGTAATCATATATATATATATATATATAATCAAAGCTTACAAATCCATAAATCCACATAATTGGCTCATGTATTTTTTTAAAGTAACATAACTAAAACTTTACCAAGTTTTTTTTAATAAGAGATTAGTTTTTTTTTTTGAAGAAACGAAACTTTAGCAACTTTCTTAGTGAAAAGTTCATGCTCTTTTTTTCAATAAAAAAGACAATACTTTATATTATATAAAAGTATGAACAGATAATAGTTCGAAAGGAAACCCATAGATTCGAGTAACAAACCAAGTGTTCATACCCAGAATGGGAGAGGCCAAAAATTTCCGAAGCCACATCAACCGGCAGCCAAGTAAGAAAATCCAAACAGAGGGGCATATATGATCCTCATATAACCGATCCACCAAAGGATAAGACGACCGCCAGACTACAGCATAAAAAAAGAAAGAACATAAATAAAGAGAAACAGTAACTAAAGTAACTAAAGGAGAAACAGTCCATACACAGGCCGCAGGTATGAATACGGTGAAGCCCACCAAAAAACAGAAAATAGAATAGACGTCGCAGAAAAAGAGGACTTAGGAATTAAGGAAAGAGTGGCTCACTGTCATCCCAAATAAAAAATCCCCCACCATCGTTAAAAATGAATACGAACAGGAGCAACAAAAAGACCAAAATGTGAGAGTGAATCAGCACTTGAATTTTTCTTTAGAAAGATATGTTTTAAGGAGATTTGAGGAAACTTTTTTTAGAAATATGTTTATATGGCGTATCCATGGAATCAAATGCATAACATGAAGAGAAGAAACTCCCCTTACCCAATTGATAATCACCTCTAAGTCCCCACAAAAATGAGAAGCTCTCCTTTCGTATTAGTCCCCCGCCACAGTTCATCCAAGGTTCATGCTCTATCTATTATATTTGGAGAAAGATACATGTTTTTGATGTACGGTGTAGTTGTGTTTAACAAGGGTACACGTTGTACGATATGATTGTATTTTATATGGTTATGACGCTTTCTGTTTATGTAGTATATGTTTATGGTATAAGATAAAAATGATCAATTTAATTAATAAAGTCCAGGCCTTTTGTATAATAAAAATTTAAATTTAGATGTTTTTTTATAGTTTTATAAATAATTTTTTAAATAATAATAAATTTAATAAAAAATTAAATATTTTATATCTAAATTTTAAAAATATATTTTTTATATTTTAAAATGATTTAAAAAATGTTTTAGCTATATTATGCATGTTTACAAGTTTCATAATAAAAAACAAAACGAGTTGAATGTCATGTAAGTTAGAGCTACATGAAAACAATGGTGGCAAAAGAATTTTCTTTTATGTTACAATTTGGTAGAAAAACTATTTTATTTCTATTGCTTTTCTCAAATAGACTAGGTGGCAAAACTATCTTATTTTTATTAATATTATGTTATGTTATATTATATTATATTATAAAATGCACATTTTATATTTTTGAGGTTGAGGGGTATATAATTGGTATGTTTTAATAGAATTAGTGATTATAATCAATTTTGTGTAGCATTTTTATGTTTTCGGTAAGTTATTTGATGGAATTAGACCATGGAAAAATGGAATTAGTCATCTTTTTTTATAGAAGGTCAACTACAAAATTTATTTCCCTATATATATGTTGAAATGAAATACATTGGAAAAGGTTCAAGATCCTGGAAATTTCCTCATATATCGGGACTACAGAATGTTTTTTGGCTTCCTTCTATGCTTCATCCACTCAATGACCAAATTTGAGTCTCCAAATACATGTAGTTGTTGCACACCATTCAACATCCTGCCTAGATGGTCAAACGGTGATGGTTTTGTTCGAACAAAATATGAACACAACCAGTACAACAAGCTGAATGGAGTGACACTAACGTTAGGACATGACAATTCCAAAAGGGAAGGATGGAAAATATCAACTAATAAGACTCGACTCAACCACGTGTAGAAGAACTCATCTATCACTTGATAAACTATATTATGCCAGACATGATGTATTATCTAAATATCAACTCACCACACCCAAGGCACTAATTAGTAGAGAAACCCCTAAATGAGCATCTCAATGATTCTCCTATCATCTAACACAATAGGCATTCTGATGGCCTCAAATAAATGATCCCTTAGGGGGGTCTCCGAATCCATCGGAGACCCATTTCCAGGGGGTCTCTGAATCCATTTGCAGTGTTAAAATTTTGTAAATTGTACACATTCATTATCAAAATAATAATTTCCATTGCTAGAATGACACAACTAAAAATGATCACATTAATGACCAATTGTTATGTGGTCATTCTTAGTTTGGTTCTTATCTCGTGACCAAATTGGTCATTTATCTTGGTCATTTTTAGTTTAGTTCTTATCCCATGACCAAATTGGTCATTTATCTTGGTCATTTTTAGTCATTTTACTTAAAATTTATCAATTTTGGTCATTTATCCCTTGAAAAAGCTGTGGTGACCAATTTTTTTGGTCGCTTGGTCACTTATCTCTCATTTTGTATTAGTGCATGCTTGAGAAAATATGTGGGTAAAAGAAGCCTTATTTCCCCATTCTCAACAGTCCATGAGCACTAAAACAACAATAAACAACCTTTAAAGTTTTAAACCAAATCTGGGCATAATAACAGCAGTGATGGGCAAACAATAAGCATTGAAGCAACCTTAGTCCTCAATTCTTGGCAGTAATCTCACATTCTAGATTATAAAGGGGGAAGTAAAAAATGTTCTTCCCAATTATGGACTCATTCATGTGGAGCCTGTGCACTAAAACAATAGTGAAAAGTCCCCTCTGGTAGATCTGGGCATAGTTTCAGTGGTGAAAATCAACAAAGGTCCATCTCTGGGCATATATGTGTATCAAATCAACATACTTTTGAGTTCTCTTTACAAGTTAGAGGGTTTTGCACAGCATTTAGACCCCATTTAGGGAAACGTTCATCCTTTTCAAGAAAGCATTTAGAAGAATCTGATTCTCATGGGGGAGAAAGATCCAAAAGCTGTAACAAAAGAACTTGCGCAGAGAATAGAAAAAGGTGAAACCCCAGTGCAGCTTCAAGGTTTGCAGATCCTTCCTATTGAAACAGAGATATCCACTTTATGTTTTGTAAACAAAGATAAAGACCACATTGCTATGAAGTTCATGTAATTGGACCAAATGGTGGAAGGGCGTTTGAATAAGGGTATAATTCTTAACGTGGGTGATTTAAAGTGGCTTGTAGAGTATTCCAAGGCAGGAAAAGCACCGATGGGGTTGTCAGTATCATTGTTTGTGCAACAAGTTGTTATGAAATTGAGCCAATTGTTGTTGATGTATTTGTAACTTTGGATTGTATTTCATGTATGTATATTGTATTCCTATAGAGATGTTATTATTCCTCTATATGGAAGTGTCGTCATTTATATTGCAAGTGTTGTAACTTATACTTGATGGGTTATTAGACCACCTTGATGGGGTTGGCCCTGTATAATTCATGTGGGTTAAAGGGTTATTAGACCACCCTATTGGGGGTCGGCCCTGTCAGCATTATGTTATGTGATTAAGTTGAGGCCGACCTAGTAAGGTTATTAGGAAAGTCAAGTCATGTATAAATAGAGTGTGGGAGGCACTCTATTTGATCATTCACTTATTCACTTCTACACTCATTGGAGAGTGGCGCACTAGTGGAGGAGGAGAAGCTACTGCTAAGAGACTATCTCTTATGCTTGGGTTTTGTATCATTGCTCTATCTATCTCTAAGGAAGTTATTAGGGTTTTTCACCTTTATGGTTTTCCCCAAGGAAACTCTGTGTGTCTATTGTCTCTTGTGTTTGCTTCTTGTGATTGATATGTTGTACATGTTATTCTCTCATTAAAGATCCTAGAGTATATTGAACTGATGCTAAAAAATTAACATGGTATCAGAGCTAACCTGAGAAGAAGACATTGTGCAATTGCGGAAGTTAGGGATTCTTGTTTTTTGGGTTTCTCTCCACAGATATTGAAAGCCGTAGGTTAGATTGACTCTCCTCAGCAAGGTGCATCTTTCTATCCAATCAGAATTCAATTCTGAGCACTTTCAGTTTTGGCCCTAAAAATTAGGGTTTCCACAAAAAGTGCAATTGCTGAAATCTAAGACCATGGCTGGAATCTCCTTACAAAAACCAAAGTTTAGAGCCTCGGATCGAACTTTTTGGTTGGGTGAAGCTCCGGGAAAATCAAACCCTAGTTTGGGGTCCTATCTAGTGAAGCCGAAAATTAGGGTTTCTGCAAAAGTTGGAATTTCTGAAATCTGAGACCATGGCTAGAAGATCCTATGAAAAATCGAAGTTTGGAGACCAAGATCAAACTTTTTGGATCTGTGAAGCTCTGGGAAAATCAAACCCTAATTCAGGGTCCTCCCGAGTGAATCCAGAAGTTTGAAAAGCAAATTTGAGGGGTGAAACTTTGCAGTTTTCAAATTCTGAGTATACTACCTTGATCAGCTCATTAAGGCACGTATTTCTATCCTTTCAAAAGTTTGAAATTTTAGGGTTTCTCTGACAAACACTAATGGAGCTTCAGATGTAGTTTTCAGCAAATAAAGTGGTAAGACCTAAATATTTTCTATTTCCATTTTAAGTACTCTTTATGTCTCACCACACCAATATTGAGGATAAGCTTGAAGGGGCTGATAACTTTCGAGCCTAGAAGTATAGGATTAGGTTAATCCTAGAAGAAAAAATGAGTCGGACACTTACATAAGTGAAGAGGTTCCAGTCCCAGAGGGGGAAGAGGCTAAGGCCTTTCATAAGAAGAAATTGGCCAAGGCTAAGAGAATCATTGTTGATTCCATAAAGGACCATCTCATACCCCATGTGTCTTCCCTAAAGACACCTAAGGAGATGTTTGACTCCTTGACTAAGTTGTTTGAAGGGAATAACATAAATCGGAAGATGACTTTGCGGAACGAATTAAAAGGGGTGAAGCTTCAGAATGGAGAGACCATTCAATACTACTTTTCTAAGGTCTCTCAAATCAAGGAACAACTTGAAGCTGTGGATAAAGTGGTGGAGAATGGAGAAATTGTCATGACCACTTTGAATGGCCTACCTAGGTCATGGGACTCCTTCATCCAAGGAATCTTTGCAAGAAAGAAGGTGATCTCTTTTAGTAGACTGTGGGAGGAATGTTCACAAGAAGGAGCTAGGCTTGTGGCCCAAGAAGAAAAATGAAGATCAAGATATCACAACACATACCAAGAAGAATTGTCCTAAGAACAAAAGGAACAAAAACAACAACTACTACAAGCAATCTGACAGGTATGACTTACATGTATGTTTTGAAATCTGTTCATGATTAAGTTTATAATATGATTGTCTTCATGAGTTTAGTAACAATCTTGTTTAATTTTAGACTTGTCTTATCACCCTAGTAAAAGTATGAATGCGTGATAGAAGACATTCATTGATTAGGGTTATGACACTTATGATTGTATTATGATTGTACTAATGCATTGTGGTGTTGTATGAGGAGAATGTTATCCGCTAACATGAAGGTACAAATCAAGTCCTAGATCAAGACCATAGTGACATAAAGACAAAGACTCATCCATAGTCATGGATCACATAGAGGTATGTATAATTTGGTTCTACAATGGTTAAGTTAGGAGTTATGTAGGTCATTGAAGAGAATAAGATAAACATTGCTAGACATACCTAGCAAATATGATGACCAAGTATGTTTTTCCTATATCAAGTTAGAATCCTACCCTATGTAAGGAACTTATATTTTTTGATTGATAATTATTACTCATGAAGTTACAAGTTTGAGTAATCTAGGATTTATGCATATTATGTCTCTTAACTTGATTGATGATATGACTAACCAGAAGAGTTCTATGGTCAAATATGAATATGCATGAGTAAGAGAAGTCTTCCTTGAAACTTTGAATGCTAATGCTTATTATCTGTGTTTGAAATGATCATAAATATACATGTTTAAGATTATTGTGTTTTGATAGTATTAAGATTATTCTAATGAATGTATGATTATGTATGAGATCTTGAGGATAACACAATGATGATACTAGTAAGCATGCATAGTGATCGAGGATGGATATAAGTTCAAGGACAAGTAATCCGGGAAGCAAAGATCAAGAGGGAGCACACTCCAGTAGTTTCTGCAAGGAAGCAAAGATTGAGAAGGAGTCCACCTAACAAACAAACAAAGATAAGTATTTGAATTGTCATTTCTTGTATATTTGTTTGTTTAAATAATACTATATACTTATGTTCCTAGACTTAGGTTGTGTATCATGCATATTAGAATAAATGCATTAATGAACAGTATGCCACTAATATGCATGTAATGTGTAAGTGGCCTATGGCACTGTACAACATTCCATTGTTACTTATCTAGAATGAAACCTCTTTGTTGACATGTTGGGAGTTGTGCACACTCTTAACAATGTTCTGGTAGAGATTGGAAGGCATCTAGAAAGTTACAGGATATGGATAAATGTTGTATTAAGGCATTGGCTAAATTAATTGCATGATTGTATGACATATTTCTTTATGTCTAAGAATTTGATCTGAAAACCATGAGATGTTTCTAATCATGCAATTTAACTTGTCTTGTAGGAAAGATCATATACCATCACCTACAAAAGAAGGACTACAACATTTACTCCAGCAACAAAGCTATCTATTGAAGAATCTAAAGTTCCCAGGATCCGGGATGAAGTAATGATCGAAGAGTACCAGTCAATCATGAAGAATTATGTTTGGGATGTGGTCCCAACACCTGAAGGGAAGTCTGTTATGACTTCCAAGTGGATCTATAAGATCAAGCATGCTTGTGGCTTCTCCTAGAAAGAGAGAATAGACTATGAAGAGACTTTTGCTCCTATAGCCAAATACACTTCCATCAGAACAATACTTGCTCTGGCTGCAATGATGAAATGGAAGATACACCAGATGGATGTCAATATAGCTTTCTTGAATGGTGTAGTCGAGGAGAAAGGGTATGTGGAGCAACCACTCAGTTTTGAGACACATGACAGGGGTTCATATGTGTGCAGGTTGAAGAAAGTCTTGTATGGCTTGAAGCAAGCTCCTAGGACTTGGTATGGTAGGACAAACAGTTTTTTATCCAGTTTGGGCTTTACCAAGAGTAAAGTAGATTCCAACCTTTACTACAAGGTGGAGGAAGGCAATCCAATGATACTACTTTTGTATGTAGATCACCTATTTGTTATAGGTGAGGATAGATTGATTTTTGACACAAAGAGGAAGCTTGCTGCCGAGTTCAAGCTGAAGGAATTGGGGATGATGCACTATTTCCTAGGCATGGAGGTGTGGCAGAGTGCAGATGGAATCTTCCTTGCACAAGGGAAGTGTTGTTGCAGCAACATCCCTCCCCAAAATTTTGTACATATTGGGGCCCCTCCTGTAATTTTTGTAGAAAGTTTGCTTGAGAAGCCATCCCAGCCGTCAGCTCGGTTTTCAACATAAAATTTTACTTCCCTGCTGAACAGCTTGCCGACAATCCTTCCTTGTTTTCCCCAGTGAGCCAAAAGATAACTTAGTTTTTCCCAAACGTTTTGAATAATTCAGACATCGTCCCGAAACGGCGGGAGTCAAACGTCCAACCTTTCCGAAAGGGGGACTTAGATTTTCTTTGTCAAAATCCGCGGAAGCTATTGGGAAAAACCACCCGAAACGGCGGAAGATTTCGCTCAAGCCTTCCGCAACCACGGAAAGGTTCGAGTTGTTCTCCCGAAACAGCCGGGAATTCAACAAAACCACCCGAAACGGCGGAAGCCGCCGTGTTTTGCCTCTCCGAAAAAAGACTCTGATTGTTGGCCATAAGCTGCGGAAACCGTTGGTGAAACCTTGCCGAAACGGCGGAACGATTCAACTCTGTCTCCCGAAACGGCGGAAGCCATTCGGGTAAACTTGCCGAAATAACACAAAGGAATTCATCAATTTCTTCCGAAGTAAAAAAGACTTGGAAAATTTTTTCGATCGTCACTTCTGCGGAACGGTTCAAGCTCTGAAACGGCTTAGCTCCCGAAACAGCGAAGCCTTTCACTGAAGCCTTCCGCAACCGCGGAAAGGTTCCGACTAGCCTTCCGAAATGGCGGGACACATTCGCCTTAGTCTCCCGGAAAACACTTAGAACACTTCACAACCGTCCACGGAGAAATTGGAGTTCCCTTCCCGAAACGGCGGGGGAATTCAATAAAACGCCCCGAAACAGCGGAAGCCATTCGGATAAGTCCCGCGGAGGAATTCACGATTGCCTTCCGAAACCATGAAAAGGACTTAGAATTTTCTCAAGAAGCTGTCGCGGAGGCCTTCAGCCTTTTGCTCCCGAAACAGCGGAAGCCTTCGGGCTACCCTTCCGAAACGGCGGAAGCCAATCGCCTAAACCGCTCGGCAAAGGACTCCGAAACGATCCCAGGTGAATATGCGGAAAAGTATAAGTTTCGCTTCCGAAAACGGCGGAAGCCATTCCCAAAAGCTTTCCGAAACTAGCGGGACCCTTCGCCAAACCTTCCCGCAAAATCAACAAGACTTTGAAATTTTGCTTTGCGGAAGCTTTCGCAAAAGTCTTCCGAAAATACCGGGAGCATTCGCTATATCGTTCCGAAAGGGCGGAAGCTTTGGTGTTACCCGTCCGCTACACGGCGGTCTCTCGCGGAAGGCTTCGAGTCTCCTTTCCGTATTAAGCCCCGAAACGTCGGAAGCTTTCATTGAATCCTTCCGCAATGGCGGATACAATTCGCGAACTGGCCCCGCGGATGGCGGTCGCACGGAAACCGAGGTGCTTTGACGTGACCGCTACGCGCGACGAATTTAAACCTCGTTTTAACCGCGGCACCTACCAAATTAAATGCTCACACGTGCCCATTCTTTATAAAATACGGCAGGGGCTCGACCAATACACCATTTTTTTTTTTTTTTTTTTGAATCCGCCAACGACGTGCGATACCGTGCAAATCGCTCCAGCTCACCTCGCTCGTCCGTGCTCGCAGCCACCTTGCTCAAGCAATCCCCACGGTGCCAGGTAGGATCTTGACCTTGTTTTTCACTACTGAGTTGTCTTTTTGGGGAAAACATTGGTTTTAGTGGGGTTTTGACGGGCAAAACACCCGTCAAGGGCTATGTTTTGCCCGCCAGATACAGTGAACGGAGTTTTCTCTATACAGAATCGTCATAGACCTTCGTTAAAACGTTAATATTTTATTTTCATGGTGGTGGGTGCGGGCGGTTAACCATGCCCCATTGTTCTTTTTAAACCCCGGGCCGCGCCCCTCGTCTTGGGTGAAGACATCGAAACCCTATGGGCTTTCCATGTCCCGGGCCGTTAACTCGGACTTAAAACCCTGGCCCCTTCCATAAGCCTTAGCCCCTACACGCGAGCCGAAACTCGAAGCCTCAGCCGCCCTAGCACCCCCCGTCAGCATATCCCCGGCGCCGTTATCTTCGCTCGGACTAAAGTCTCCCGTAGTGACTCGGCGAGTGGCCGCGCGTGACGATAGCATCCATAGCCCTCACCGAGTCAACCCGCGTCTCCCCGCCATCAACCTCTCCAACCGCAGCTATAACGAAAGACATCTCCTCCCGCGAGGCGGAACCGGAAGCCAATTGCTTCCGCGAATCGCCTATCGGTCCGAAAAAACCAATAGCTTCCGCAACATGGCTTATCCCATACTCGTCTTTTAAGAGCTTCGAATGTTTCAATATGTGTCTTATGGTTAAAATAATGTTTTGCTTCCTAAATATTTGCTTCATTGACTTATCTCATTAATGTCAAGCAATGTTACTCTCTGCTGAAACTTTACAGCCTGGTGATCAAATAATGACTGTGATATGGGTGTTATCAGGGATAAAACAAGATGCCGAAAACCGGTAAGAAGAAGGCAAAGATGACAGAAAAGAAGCCTGCCCTTCCCAAGATTGAAACCTCGCTCCAGGACACCAAGTGCACCACTGGTGTCCCTCCAGAAATCAGATGGGATGATATATACAGAATGATCAGGGACCAAGAGATCCCAGATATGTTGCTGGAGGAGGCACCGATCTATCAAAATATCAGAGCCTCAGGCATAACTAGAGCCGCTACCCCGCCCTGAGCTATTCCCCTGTGCTGAAGTGATCGGGTGGATACTCCAACATGCAGATGCTGAAGGGAGAGTGATAAATGACAGCGGGAAAGTGGCTATTGCTTCATTTCAACCCGCGTATGTTGCGGCGGCCTACAGATTTCCCCATGTCCAACAAGCTCTGACTGACGAATGGTTAGGCCAAATGGATAACGTCGAGATGGCCAAGAAGCTATTGAGGGGAGGGAAGCATTTGAGGAAAAGGGGAAATGATGAATATGACGTGCAGAACCTGAGGGCCCCTTTCAGATTGATCGCTTTAATGCTGTGCAGAATCTTCGGCATGCCCGATGGCACAGTATACAAGATTCAGTGGGTCCCTATCATTCATTATGTGGCATTTCAGGGGACAGTGTTTGACTGGGCCACTATCCTGTCGGATAGTCTGGCCTCGATGATAGCTACTGCTAAGCCAGGACTGGCCTTAAAGAAGGCTGAATTCTTCATGTCCTCATACCTGATCGATTGTATCTTGGCCAAGATAGAGTTCCCCAAATTGGGGTGTACATGGGATAGGGCCACTGCCCCGGTCTACATCGCATTTAAGATGTTGTGGGCTCAGAATTACAAGCCCAGCTACAAACTTATCTGCGAGGGGTTCATCATGCCCCTATACGAGAAGATCTTCAAGGAAGAACCAAATTGTCTGTCAGAAAATGCTTTGGAAGTCCTTGAGGAGTATGGGGACTTTTACTTTTCAGAACAAGGTAGCTACCTGAGAATGTTTGGAGGGACTAAGCCCCCATACATATTGCCGCAGTACGCCACAGACTATGTGGTGCTCAAGGAAGCAGTAAGACAGCTCTTCTTGGATGGGATTGGAGCATTCCTCCACAAGCTACACAAGGCTTCCTTTCCCCCCCTACCTTTCTGCATAGGTGCTTACAAGTTTTCAGGGGTGGCCTCTGCCGACGAATTTGTTCAAGAGTTGAGGGCCTTCCATTTCGGTGAGGTCATCTTCCACAGGAACGACAGAAAGGGTAAAGTGGTCGAGCATTGCAAGGGGAATTATGCTAACTTCGAATACTCCCACTACCCCGATGCCGAGGAGGAAGCATTCAGAGGCATCAGCAACATGACTGAGCTACGGATCTGTCGCCAAAGTACTGGAGCGAGCTCTAGCTCAACCAAAGCCCAGAAGACCACCCAGCAAAAGGAGAGAGAAGCCAAGGATGCCCAAGCTCAGGAAGAGCTCAGATTAAGAGAAGAGGCAAGGTTACAAAAGGAAGCCGAGGAAGCGAGAAAGCAACAAGATGCTGAAAATGAAAGACTGCGGAAGGAGGCTGAAGAAGCCCAAAAGCAGAAAGAAGCAGAAGCTGAACGAGCTGAAGCAAGGAAGAAGGCGGAGGAAGAATTGAAGACAAGGGAAAATACCGAGGCAGGCGGGTCCGGTGTGCAAGACATGGAGATAGACACCTCTCAAGCAGGTGGCTCTGGTACCCAAAAGGAAGGAACAGACCCCGCTCAGGAAGTCCGAACCCCACCTATGGAAGAAGACATAGACATCATAAACCGACCAATTGTACCGTACACTCCATCCGGGAAACGTACGGTGTCCAAATGGAATGAGTTTGTTTATGATAAGAAAAGAAAAGCAATGGTCCTCCAATCAGAAGAGAGGATTAAAAGTCCCTTCCATGATGACATAGTTACTCGCCGAGAGGTCGCTGTCATGCAGAACACAGACGCAGATCCCATCGCCATGGCATCCGCAGCCATAGCAACAGCACAGGCATCATTTGCCAATGTAGGGGTTATAGTCAAAGAAAATATATTGACAAAGAAGAGAGCACGTACCCTACAACAAAATGTGGCTAATGAGCAAGCCCAAAGAGACCTGGCAGTGAACAAATACAATTGCTTGTACGCTGAGCATAAGGAGTTGGCAAACAAGTACAGCTACCTGGAGGAGGAAAAGGACCAGCTAGCACTCCAAATAATGATTGCAGAAGCGGAGAAGAGTGGAGCAGAAGAGAAGGCCTCTCAGCTAGAAGCAGACAAGCAAACATTAGCCGAGCGGTTAGAGCAGGCTGAGAGCAAAGCGATAGACTTGGCTCCCTTTCATGAGCTGTCCTGCGGCATTCTGAAACAAATAAATGACACGCAGGAGCTGATCACTGACGAGGTTTGCAAACTCAAGGCCATGACAGCCAGATTAAAAGAGGTTAATATGGAAGCCCACAGGCTCAAAGCTAAGAATACCCGTGTCAAGGCAAATGTCATAAATCAGATGGCATGGAGAGAAGGGAGAGGAGGTTTCCCCCCGCATCTTCCTTTTAAGGCCGTGGAAGATTTTAATGAAGATATAGCCTTGTTGGAGTTTGGCCGGAACTGTGCCAATAAGCTGATGGCCAGTGTGCAGAGGACAACAGATAGAATCAACGTCCTGTACCAAAAGCTCAAAGGAGTCCATGACAACTGCACATTGAGCTTCCATCAGACCCTAGAAGACTTCCCGGAAAAGGAACAGCGGTTGTCTCAACTGAAAGAAGAGCTAGGCGTCCAGATGGAATATGTGAGAAGGATTGATGTCTTGGCCATGGATGATCTCCAACATTACATTGGTTCATCAACACTTCACAACCATCTGCTGAAGGAAGCGCATCAAGCTGCTGAAGCAGAAGTCCAAGGCATTAAAACAGAGTTCGGGAAGAATGTGACTTCCCAGAAAATCCTGTTCCCTGCTGCAGCAAACGTAATCATAAGGGACACAGGTGTGTGGCATAGCTACATTGAAGAGGAGAATAGGAAAGTTGCAGCAGCAGCAGAAACATCAGTAGATCCGGCAGCCTCTCTCCCAACAGCCTCTTCCCCAGCAATGACAGAAAAGCCGGCCAGTTCATTTCCCCCTTCCCAATTAGGAGCAGCATCAATAGGGGATTCAAGGGCCTCTGCCCAGGCAGCACCAGTGACAATCAACTTGGGCGACCCTTTGCCAGCAGAAGCTCACGCACAGGAATGAAGAAGATGAATTCAGTGAGCCACTATCTTCAGCCAGACACGTGCCCAGCAGGGAACGCTTTGATTTTAGCAAATTTTCTGTTATATATATTTTGAATATGTAAGGCGTAAGCCATGGGACAGCTGTCCCTGATTTTGTCAAAATATTTTTTGGTAAAGGAAGTGGCCATTTTGGGGGTCGATTATAGTGGAAATTCCTGTAAGTGACAGGTGGGGAATGCTAGGTGTCAGCCCAGAGGGCAAATTTGTAACTATAAATAGAAGCTAGGAAAGATTAGACAAGGGGCTTTTTTGCAGGGAATGAAAATTTTGGGCAAATGATATGAGCTATCTTGTATCGGCTTTGTAAATCGAATTTTCTAATAGAAGCCACGGGAGATGGACGTTTTGCTTGGAATGTTGGATTGCTTTATTTTGGACTATTCTAATGACTGCAATTCTGCAATGTGAGATCATTCTTGACTTCTGAATTATTTCTTTGTATTAATGATTTTGATCTCCTCTATGCGTGCGTTCTCTCTATTTTGTGAACAATGAAATATATTGCTGTAGATTTCTTTGTCTAGATCGAATAGCTAACTGTTCTTTCTTCCGGGTAATCCATGTGGCTCATTGTTCATGACTTTAGATTGCTCCTTGCAGGGATCTTTTAGTTTAATTCCAGTTTCATTGCATCTAGATTTGTTTCTTTATTCTTGTTACTTAGATCAAACAATTTTGATTTCCTCTGTTCATAAGCAATAGATACGTTCTGTAAGTTTCATTTTAGATCTGTTTCCTTATCCTTTAGCTTTCCTCTGTTTTTTTCTGAGCAATAGATGCATTCCATTTTGAACGAGAAGCTATCTTCTCAAGATCCTCATCTTGCTGTAGCTTTGACCGTGAGAAATAACAGCTATCTGTTCGTTGCTTACGATATCTGTTACAGCTGATTGCTCCCCTCTTAAGCGTGTTCCCCTGCAGGGATAGATATATGTGTTCCCGTTTCTAGATTTAGATCTGTTTCAATTGCATTTAGATTAAGTATAATTTAGGCATGTGCATCTCATATAAAACGCATAAAACCCAAAAGAAAGGTGGATCGGGCCATAACCGGTAGAATCGGATTTAAAGTCCAAAACCACGGTTGCCGGAACCGCTAACCGGACGGATTCCCTACACCAAACGGGAGATATTCTAATTGGGACCGTCTCTCGGGGAGAATCCCTTTCTGATTGATGCTACGATACCCAAGGCATCAACAGGAAGTATGCAGTAGAGATCTTGAATAGGTTCGGGATGATGGACTGCAAGGCCATGGCCACACCTATGGTATTGAACCTTAAGCTTCTATGTGATGCTTCATCTGAGCTAGTTGATGTCATGGTGTATCGTCAGATGATTGGGTCCTTGATGTACTTGACGAACACGAGACCAGATATTTGCTTTGTGGTGAACACATTGAGCCAGTTCCTGATGGATCCCATAGGTGTTCACCTGGTTGCTGTAAAGGATATTCTGGGGCACCTAAAGGGTACAGTTGATTATGGGCTCAAGTATGGTGTTAATCAAAAGGTTAACCTGGAGGGTTATGTTGATTCAGATTGGGCAGGAAATGTTGCAGATAGGAAGAGCACTTCTGGGTGCTGCTTCAGTATGGGATCAGGTGTGATCTCTTGGTTTAGCAGGAAGCAGTCCTGCGTAGCACTGAGTATAGCTGAGGAAAAGTGTGTTGTAGCTTGTTCGGCTAGTTGTGAGGTAGTATGGCTTAGGAAGCTACTGTCTGAGTTATTTTATCTCCCATTGGAAGCTACTGGTATCTTTTGTGACAACCAGAGTTGTGTGAAGCTGTCCGAGAACCCGGTGTTCCACGACAGGTCGAAGCACATTGAGATCAAATATCACTATATTAGAAATATGGTGCAGAGAGGAGCAGTGATGCTCTTGTATGTTGTGACAGATGAGTAGGTTGCAGATGTATTGATGAAACCACTAGCCAGAGTGAAGTTTGAGTACCTCAAAGAGAGGCTTGGTGTTCTTCAGATTGACGACACTTCGAGGAAGAAGTGATGGACACATTTGCTGGAAGCCATTCCAAGCATGGTGAGAGGAGGACCCTTGCCATGGCTGTGGATGTAAGCACTGGATGATAAGCATCAGGATGATGCTCCAGTTACTTCTTTGTATATGCATCATGTTGGATGCTAGATATGATCAGTTGGATCATCTATATCTACATGCATCATGTTGGATGTTGGATATGATCAGCTAGATCATGTATATGTATATGCATCATGTTGGATGGTAGATATGATCAGTTGGATCATGTATATGTATATGCATCATGTTGGATGCTGGATATGATCAGTTGGATCATGTATATGTATATGCATCATGTTGGATCCTTCATATGATCAATTGGATCATGTATTTGTATATGTATCAGGTGGATCATGTATTTGTGTATGTATCAGGTGGATATATTGTATGATCAGGTAGATCATTTATGATGATATGTATCAGGTAGATACTGTGTATGCATCAGGTGGATGCATTGTATGATTAGGATGATCATGGATGATGAGATTCAGAATGTTGCTCTAGATGATATGCATCAGGATGATGCAATGATGATGATCAGGATGATGATGTGATGATGTACATCAGGATGATGTATGGTGAGTATCAGGTTGATACTCTGTGGCTGTGGAGAGGTTGTGAAGATAAGCATATAATAGCGCCCTGGGAGATTTGCAAATACTCTTTCGAGGTTTTGCCTATGGCATATAATAGTGCCCTGGGATATCTGGCAAATGCTCTTTCAAGGTTTTGCTTGGGAGGACATATAATAGTTCCCTGGGAGGTTTGAAGATACTATTTCGAGGTTTTTCCTATGGCATGCAATAGTGCCTTGGGATATCTGCAAAATGCTCTTTCGAGGTTTTGTCCTATGGCATATAATAGCGCCCTGGGAGATCCGATAGGTTGAGCTGTGTGCTCGTAATCAGTCCTGGGATGCTCTTTCGAGGTTTTTCCATGACAACATATAATAGTGCCCTAGGAGATCTGATAGGTTGAGCTATGTGTTCGTAATCAGTCCTGGGATTCTCTTTCGAGGTTTTGTGGTGGGGTCACATGTAATAGCTCCCTCGGAGATCCGATAGGTTGGGTTGTGTGCCCGTAATTAGTCCTGGGATGCTCTTGCGAGGTTTTGTGACACACGTAATAAGTTCTGAGGATTCCACAGTATGCCTAGTGATGATGAAGACCTACAGGTGGTGGGCCTACATCCAGTATAAAAAAGGACTGGCTCTGTAGAACTTCCAATGACGAGTAGATCAGAGATTGATTGAGATAGCAGCAGTTGTGACGATGACGATGACTCGATGATGATGATCCAGTGATGATGATCCAAAAGAAGAATACTTGTGCTAGCATATATGTGTCGCGAAATACCTTCCTAGTTTTGAGGGAGTGTTGATGTATTTGTAACTTCAGAATGTATTTCACATATGTATATTGTATTCCTATAGATATGTTATTATTCCTCTATACGGAAGTGTTTTCATTTATATTGTAAGTGTTGTAACTTATACTTGATGGGTTATTAGACAACCTTGATGGGGTCGGCCCTGTATAAGTCATGTGGATTAAAGGGTTATTAGACCACCCTATTGGGGGTCGTCCCTGTTAGCATTATGTTATGTGATTAAGTTGAGGCCGACCTAGTAAGGTTATTAGGCAAGACAAGTCATGTATAAATAGCGTGCGGGAGGCACTCTATTTGATCATTCACTTATTTACTTCTACACTCATTGGAGAGTGGCGCATTAGTGGAGGAGCAAAAGCTGCTGCTAGAAGACTATCTATTATGCTTGGGTTTTGCATCATTGCTCTATCTATCTCTGAGGAAGTTATTGGGGTTTTTCACCTTTATGGTTTTCCCCAAGGAAACTCTGTGTGTCTATTGTCTCTTTTGTTGGCTTCTTGTGATTGATATGCTGTACATGTTATTCTCTCAGTAAAGATCCTAGAGTATATTGAATTGATGTTAAAAAATTAACAATTTTTAGCTTGGTATGGGGGAACTGGTCGACTATGGATGATTGAGATTTCGATGTGTGAAACATACCTGTGTTGTCAAGTATATCATCCTTCTATGGAGAGTTATTAAGACCTACAGCCTCTACCTATTGTTTCCAAACCGGCTCCAAGATTGTTTCCTAGGTTCTCCCTTGTTTCTTCCTTCTGCTTTCCAAGTTCTGTTGTTATTTAAGTGTTTAGAAGATCTATCTTGAAATGCATCAAATGTGCCATCATTTTAGATTTGGGGATCATAATCAGCATCTTGAATTTTTTGTTTCTATTTTTTTATTGACCTGATTATTTCAAGAGCGCAATAACGACCTAAACATTTCCCATCCATCTCTTGATGTACTTGAGCTGAGTGCTGAGTTGCGTTTCTGGTTTTGTTTAAAAATATATTGTATGATAGTATTTGTTGGTTATTAAAAAATAATAAAATATTGATGTTTCCTTTCGAAACAATCCTTTTTCCTAGACAGTTACAATAAGTGTATTATGACATAATACTTTGGTCACCTTTCTTCTTTGTATAGAGGCTTCTATCTATGCCAATAGTCGTAGATTGTTATGGCTATGATACGATTTAATGCTCAGCCAACTGATTGCTCTTTTTCAAATTGGATTTTCCTTCTTGTTTACAGCTTATTGGTATTCATTTTCTGGCTTTTTCATTAGACTTTATAATGGCGGTTTCTGATACCGAAAGACATCATACTTCACAAAATTATGAGATTCACAAAAAACGTATTCATTCTACATAGTCCTAGGTCCATTTTAGGAACAAATTTATTCGGAGTATGTTTCCCCTGGTTGATTATTGTCTGTACCAAAGCTGCTGATACAGCTCTAGGCCATTCCAAGAAGAAAATTTAGTGATCCCCATAACATTTCCTTCATAAAAATCAATTGTAAAATGAAATCAAGTAAGCTTAACAATATAATGCTGGGAACATTTTGAAAGCCTAATGTGTAGTCGTTTGGTATTACTTGCATGTTCAATCTTTAAAGTTAGTATTTGATCATGTATGTGATTTATCTACTGGTTTTAAATGAAAGGGTGCTTGACTGGTATATATTCATTTCCTTGTGTTTACCAATATATGTTTCATACTAGCTTGGGCAGATAATTTTCACCGCAACAGTTTTTGTCTCCTAGAAAAGTTGGGCCTTCCATTCCACGTTCCTTTTTCCATTTCTTGTGCTTGTTTTCACTGCAAGTAAATGATGCACATTTATCTTGAAAAAATGGGTTAGTACCTGCCAAAGGGAACACATAGCAAGATTGAGATGTGTGTTCCTTTGAATTGCAATTGTGGAAGAAATGAGATGATAAATCCACTAATTAGCATCCAAGCGCAACAACGAAATAATCTTGTAAAGATCATACTTGTCATCCTTCGTTGCAGAATTTGTAATTTTTAGATGCCCTATTGACTATGCTTTGATGAGCCTACACTCTTCATTAGGGATAATGAGATCACAAATTTAAATAGTAGGCATGCCTATAGAGCTTCTTGAAAACATAATTAAAATAGCATTGCATTTACCATAGCATTGCATGAAACAAAACTATTTTCAGACTCTTAATACTAAGCTCAATTTGTCAGTAGAAAACAAGGCCTTGTGATTCTTTTCCTTTTATCAAATTATCAAGAAATTTTGAGTTTAAAAATTGACTTTAAAATGAGTTTTTTACATTACATGTAAGTTGCAAAAACTTGATTGAACGACCTTGTCATTAGAGTTGAACATGGAAAATAGTTGAAATGTTTCCCATTTATTTTTCAGTGCTTATACAACAAATGGAGGAGACTCTTTGGGTGGAGTGCTAATTGGTGAGCACTGTTTGGAGGGTTATTGAAAGAGCAAGTCACAAGTTCTGTGAGAAAGGTATCAGCTCTCAAGTAAAAAGTTAAAATTGTGTTTTTATTCATCGTGTCAAAAGTATGTTTGTTCAAGGTATTAAAATGGAATTATTAGGCTGAGGCATATGTTGCATAATACTCCCCATGAGGCTGTAGCTATATCTGATTTCCATAGGTAGACTGTTTCATTACTCACTAGTGGTAAACAAACTAAACTGCATCCACCTGGAACCTTGATCTCTTCCATTCATAAATGTACAATTATGCACCTTTGGCACCCTGCAAGCCCTAAAGCATCGATTAGTGCTAGACAGTGTAAACTGTAATTGTTATATTTTAATTTTTAAATGATGCATTTGATTTGGGATTTTCATGTTGATCAAATTTAAAAGCTCTATTTTCACTTTCAATAAACATTGAAACTATTATGAATGATTTTCACTGTAATTGATATCATGTTAGTAGTGAATATAGGATTTCTTGCGAGAAACTTCACCTCTTGGGAAGTGTATCTATAGTTATGGAAGCCTAGAAATTGTGTTTCATTTTTTAAGTATTTCATCAACATTTGCTTCAAGTGACTGAAATGTTGACAGTGTATTAATTCAAGAATTCTTCTTGCAAGGAAGCTTGAGACCTTTGATTTAAGAATGAGATGATTAAGCAAAATCTGCCATTATAATACTTCATGTCTAAAACATTCTACGATGCAGGAGAGTGCCCCCTCCCCACACCTACCCCTCAACACGCCAAAGGATTAGCTCGTGAAAAATGTTGTAAGAGGAAGTGTTCCAGAAGTACCTTGGGAGCACACTTCTGGATTTTTCCCCGCTCCCAAGGTTTTTGAGGTGCTCTTTGGTGCTTCCTGAGGGCTCCCAAAATGACAATATAACTTTCTTAAAATAAAGGGGCAGACCAAATGGTCTACCCTTTTACTTGATTTTTTTGTTATATCATTAATTGTTTACGGATCTTTGAGATAGGTTCCAACCTCATTAGACCTCATTCGAGGAAAATAGAATTTCACATCCATCCAAAATTCAGCAGACTTAATAGTTTTCAAGACTCCAGCAAACATAACTGTAGCGAACCAAAGAGAAGTCCACTAAACCATCAAAATATGCCACATGTCACCTGTTTAAAATAACAGTGACCTCTACAAATATCGAAATTTGAGGAAAACTAAAGTTCGCCATCATGACCAAATATAGACAGAACCACTGAAACCTGCTAAAAATAGCACAATCCTATACCATCCCCCTGGAAACACTATCTTAAATTCAAAGTCTATAATCTAACTGAAACCCTGGAATTGAAATCTAACAACTGGTGTAAAGGATTGCAGCCATAGAATTGACTGAGAATGGTGTCCCTGAATGGCATCATCATGTGATGAATGAAACAAAAGACTCTATCTCCCCTTTATATAGAATATGTGATGGAGGACAACATAAATAAAGTCGACAAGGTACACAACCAACTATCTCAAGCAACCTAACTACTCACTAGATAGGTCCACATGTCAAGCACTTTAATTCTAAGGTAACACTTGTCAATCTCCAAGGTAAGCATGTCAATCAAGCAAGGGTATCAAGGTGAGCATTGAACAAGACAATGTCCAACGCTCCTTCCCTAATGGTCTCCAACACTCCAATGATACCTCCTAAGCCATGCGCTCCTTTAGGTCCACCACACCTCATGAACATTCCTCAACACAAACATTCTCAAGTCAAGCACAAGCCTCCATGTTAGAAACCAAATGATCCCATGCTACCTAGGGCTGAACGTCCTCCTATATGCCCCAATTCTCCTTGGAAAGGGTTCTCCCAAGCAAGTAACCAAGCCCTCCATGTAGGCTTCACTAAGAATGTCACCATGCCACATAGGAGACCAACCTCCACATGCAGTGTTCTACATATTAGATAAGCATCAAGTAAAGGTATATAAATCCATGAGTAAGCTATCTATCTTGTGTATGTCAGCTAAGATACAACCAAGGTTAGATACCACACCATGCACTCCAAGATACAACTAAGTGCAACTGCTACCTACTTCATGTTAAACCAGAATATCTAACCCGATGCAAAGTTAAAACAAAACCTGAAAGTGCATTTCTTAGAGTCAATACTTCCATCCTAGTTTTAATTGCAAGTCCATGTAGTAGTAGTAGTAGTCCATCATGTCCTGTATACCTGATATGCCATAATGAATCATGCCCTTCAAGCACTTGAGCACTTGTGCTAAAAGACAGTGGTTTGAATTTGAAATAGTGAAAAACCTTTGCTTGCTA
Organism: Larix kaempferi; assembly: GCA_027924585.1. NCBI lineage: Eukaryota > Viridiplantae > Streptophyta > Pinopsida > Pinales > Pinaceae > Larix > Larix kaempferi. The sequence goes on from BSBM01001430.1 coordinate 15,165,448, forward strand.
GGATGGTATTCTTAAGGCCCTCACTTCTCCTGTATTTCATATCATTGTAATAGTCATTAAGAACATAATTGAGACTACAATGCTAGTTCACCATACTCTCTCCAGCTATTGTCAAAATCTTTCAAATGAGTTGATATATTTGTTTTCCTATCAATTAATGCCACTGAGTTCTATTTTGAATATATATATATATATATATATATATATATATATATATATATATATATATATATACTTCTTTTAAAAGAGATTTTTCTAAAAAATCCCATAGAATTCAATGAGAAACTTGGATCATGCAATACCAAAACCTCCTTTATTGTTGTTATATTCCTCCTTGCTATGTTTTTCAGAATGGTAGAAAAATAAAAGGATTCAGGAATGTACAACAATTTTTGGTTCAAACTCTTTATTTGAAAGGAAGATTGTCTGTCAGAAATGTGGTCACTTTTTTCTTTGAAAGTTATTGCTTCTTTGGATTCCTTTATGCCCTCTTACATGAAGTGCTCATGGAACTAGGAAATTAGAAATTGCTTAGTCATAGAAGGATGTGAGATTAGTGGAATTTTGTTTTGAGAGAGTCTTTATTATGTGTTTGGGATATGTGTTGATCACTATTTTGTTTATATTTGCATGCCATTTCTGGATACATGCAGCTAGTAAAGTTCCAGAGCATGCAACTATTAAAGCAATGTAGGAGTTTTATAAGGAAATTTAGGCAGTTGACGGAGTGACAGACATAGAATTTCTTGAACACTACCCAGACTCTTAACTGCTAGGTATGTACAAACTATAGTTTGGTTAAAATAGTAGAGCTTTGCTTGTAAATTTGGGGGAAATATCTCTGTCAATGTTGGGTGCTACAAGCCATTAGTATTTTGAGCATATTGAATTTCCCTGAAATTGAGTTGGAAATTATCTTTAAGACCAATTAGAGATTGAAACATGTCTTAGGATTCATTATCTTTGTCTCTTTTCATCCATATTGCCAATTTCCCACCCTCCAGCATGCTGACACGAATGAGATTGCTGGTATCTTGTGAACCTTTATTAACAGTTAGCTCATGAATTCAGTGGTCATGATTTGGTATTTAGGAATATTAAAAAACTAGAGACTTTTCCATTAACCTCCAATGTTTTATAATTTTATCAAGCCACCAATGTGATGATTTATATCAAACATAATTTTGTAGATATTGTGGATATCCAATTTTTTTCCACATTTCTATACAACATTCTTAAATTAAAAGAACTCAAGGAAAGGTTCGTGTCTCCATGAAAAGAACTTGATGTAACTCAATAAGCTCAATGTTGCAATATTCCCAATCGTATACAATGACTAATATTATTTTGACTCCCTCTCTTTTGAAGACTTCATCGAGATCGGTAAAATGAAATCTCTTCATCATTTCATTTCTGTCTTTTAAATGGGAGAAATGAGCAATATTCCTTTTCCAATGGGAACGGAAGCTCAGACTCACAGCATCCCTAGTACACTGATGATTCGGATCTTTGTAGACACTAATATGGACACCCATCTGGCCCTCTTAGCATCTCCCTTAGATACTATTGATGATCTTATAGGTAAGTCTAAAATTGAAATATGTATCTCTTTTCTCTGTACTGTGATTTTGTTGGACCAATTTGAATGATTGTTTTGTCATAATGTTACAACTTGCTGATAGCTTGTGCATACTAGCTGTCTGGATTGAAATACATTGTAAATGGGTAGTCATTCTTTTTTTTTCTCTTTATTTTTTTGGGTATCTCACTGTCTGGGAAGGATCTCTTGGTACTATTCTTTCCAAGAGCACATCCTCTACATGTTCCATCATGGTCTACCTAAACCATTGGTAAACTTGTCACTATATTCTTCAGTGTTGGGAGAGCTCGATAATTTAGATGAGCTAGTCTTCTGTTCCATATATCACCCATGCTTGTAGAATCATGGAATAAGGCTTGAACTGGTGGACTGCTTAGTCGGTACATGCTCTCATCTCTAGTACCAATTACCTTGGTTGTATTCATGCTTGAGTTGTTGTGCCAAACAAGTACTTTCCCATCTGAGAATGCTACTTTATATCCCTTTTCCTCCAAGGCTGAGATGGAAACAAGGTTTCTTTTCATACCAGGTACATAGAGCACATTACTCAATTGTAAAATATCATTGGACTCTAGCTAAAGGGAGGTGGCCCTAGATCCCTTCACAGTTTAGTTAGCATCATCTCAAAGTACAACATGGAGATGTGAATCTTTCTCAATTAATTCTGAAATATTTTCTTTATATCTTGTCATATGTCTAGAAGCACCACTTTCTATGAGCCAAGTATCACTAGTGGTGGGAACAACACCTGATAAAGCTGATATGAAGAGGAATTCTATACAATCTTCATTCATTTGCTTCTTTTGATGATGGTCTTCTTCTACATCAATAGTCGACGCTTTATGCTTTTTTTTGTTTGAGCTTCGACAATTACTGGTGTAATGACCATATGCCTTGCACCTATAGCATTGTATCTGAGATAAGTCCTTCTTCTTCTTCTTCTGGTCTACAGGTGGACTTGATCTCCTACCTTGGTGCTTGTGTTTTTAAAAATTCCCTCTACTTCCCTTACCTTTCTTGGCATGGGATACGAATGCTTGATTCTCCTCAGGTTGAGTGCCATGAAGTCTTTGTCATGTTGTTATTCTTGTCTCTTCCTAAGTGCAATCTTCCCATAGCTTATCAAATTTGGGTAGCTTGGATCTACCGCTTATAATTTGAATGAAAGACTCCCAAGATGGTAGGAAACCATTTAGATGTAATATCCTGAATTTTGGACTGACTGTTTTATGATGTTATATTGGGCCACAGCCCCAGAACATGTGATTTATTTTGATTATTGGGCATAAGACCTAGTGCATATGATTTATTCTTTGGTAGACTGACATACTGGGCATGGACCCTGACTTAATTTCTTTATTTGATTATACACTGGGAAAGGAAGCCCCAATGTTCCGATTATGTTTTGATGTGGGCATAGAGCCCTAATATAATGAAATGACCCTTTTTATTACATACGGTGCAGTGATGTGAATGACATAATTGACTTATATAGTGTGCTGAGCGTGGAATCAGAAACACACAAATTACCTACGTACTGGGCAAAAACCTCGTTGTACCTAGAGGAAATATGATGTATTGGGAGTAAGCCCTGATGTACATCGAGTGTTAGGCATAATCCCTAGAGCACTCCAAGCTTGAAAGAGAATGAATACCGGATCCGAGGCCACTTAAATATTCTAGATTTGCCTCACAACCACATTCTAGCACTAGTGTTGTGTAGAGGCTCTGGAATTGCACTAGCGTAACACCCATGTGAGAGTGTTGAGTTAAAAGGATCTGAAGAGCACTCGGGGTTACTAGATCTCAAGTGTTGAGTCAGAAGGACTCTAAATAGAACTTATGTGTCTTATCACAACTATTTGAATCGATTAAATAAATCTTATTATCATCAAGTACTGCGGGAACTACCATGTTAAAACGAGGGAATCTGACATGCAAAGGGAGAGACTAGAGGTGCCTATCCTAGGCTACCGAGACCATCCAAAGAAGTCGACCCTATCCTTAAAAAGATTAAAAAGAAGTATCATGTGAAGATACATAAAATACAACATCACCACTTAAAGCATAAATTAACTAATAGTAGTTTCCTATGGTTAACGTGCATGAAAGCCTCAAGGCTAATGTTATTATTAATAACTTTAAAAATAATGTTGGTATTATTTATTTATAAATTATATTTATTTTATATAGTTATGCATTTAATTAATAAATCAATGAGGCATTAATTATCTAATCGAAATATAAACTTTGTCATTACAAATTATGAAAAGGCTTAAATCAAAAGGACTATAGTTAAACAAGTTGAAAAGTCATGGTTCCAAAAGAACTAGTGATTAAATAAACAAATATTCTTTTGAAAATTAATTTATTTAATTTAAAGAAACCAATTATTCCAACAGTCCTAATTCAAGATTTCCCTACATAAAGAGGACAGACCCCAAATTTTGGGTATCATCTTTCATAAGTCTCTGATGGAATCAAAGAGAATGTTTCTGCTCCAAGAAGTGAAGCATTCCCACATCAATTTTCAGATCTGAACCAATAGTGACCTAGGACCTCTATCTCTCTATTTGCATGTCAGAACCAGCTCGGGGGGATCCATACTGAACCAAGAATGGTTTTCAGATCATGTTTGGGAGGAATGAGGTAGTCCCAAAGTTATCTGGTCAAAGAATCAATCTAACAGGTCAACTAAGTTCAGCAGTTTTCCATTAATTATTTGATTGAGTGTGTAGGTTACTACAGCAAGGAGCAAGCTACAAAACAAATAGGTATGCAGCCTTCAAACCAAATTATTTCCAGATTTGAATTTATTACATTATTGTTGTTATTTCAAATAGTTATAATATTGTCTTTTCCCATACTAGCCTGTGCTAGACATCCTCACCATTTCACAAAACTAGAAGAAAAACTTCAACTTAAACAGAAACCCTCTGAATCGTAGCAATTCCAAACGATGCTTTCTATTTTCATATTACAATCAACAATCAATTTTTTTCAAAGAAAATACAAACCGACTTTCCAACTATTACGATTTCAAAAGATACGTAGATTCAATCTTTATATTATCTCTCCTACGATAAGCATCACCATAATTTTTCTAAATTTAGGACCCACAAACATCATTGTTATACAAGTCCTTCAAACGTTTAAGATCACATAGGTCCTGGGATCGAAACCCCGTAGACACCAATTGTTTTCCAACTCAAAATAAAACCACAGAGAGAAAAGTAAGATGTATTCATATAAATTCTTTTTATATTTATACAGATTATGACACAAGTCAAGAAATCGAAACCCCAGGCCCTTTCTTCTTCCAAAAACCAAAATGCATCAACGCAACGGCAAGCTACAGGACCAAACGCGTTTACCAAAACAGAGGTTGCTAAAAGACATCAGTATTTTTACCAACAAATTAAGTGACCTTCCAGGTCTTTCAAATCATTGCAGAAGAATGAATTTGTACATAAACACATACAGAGGGTAGGTCTATATTTTTGTTTCCATCTTATAAAATCGATACGGTAGGACCAAGCATACATTTTTTCCAACACAGACATTACGAAGGGAAACCACAAAGTTATTCAACCCTAGCTACATCTCATAGATAGATGCGTTCGAAACCCTTTTTTATATCCATTTAAATTACACAAACGAATTCGTAAACCACACAGAGCTGCAATAGAATCAGAATTTCATTTAAACCACTCAAGACTTATCAGAGAAGCCACATTACTGTTAAAATTTAGCTACATAAATAGAAACACCTGAGCACAATAGTCGTAGCATCTAAAACAAAGACTTGCAATCATCTTTAGCTTCATAAGAGTTACGTAGGAGCCATCTCCTCAATACTACATCCATTTACATAGTCCAGCCAAAAAGGCGACTTGCAGAAAGCCAAAGGATGGGCTCTACATTTTACCATCAAAACCCCAAAAAAAACATACAGTACACCACCAGAGGTCCGAGAAGCAAAGTAATATGGGTGGTAGCTGGACTTACCACTACCAATGACCACACTAACTAGACACCCACAGTAACCCATGCTGAAAGCCACTACTACCTATCAATACAACCAAGCAAACATAAGTGAAAAACCCTGAGAGATATGCATAAAGAAGCATTGAAATTTCTTAAATCGATTGGGTGATTGTTTTTGTATACCTGCGTAGAGTGGAGTACACCTCTAAACCACCAGTTGAGCTACAAACGCTAGATGCACTGTGTTAACACCGAAATTGACCCCCAAGGTTGAAAGAGGGTAATTCTGGGTAACCACTAACCAATCTTTGGCCTGTGCTACTAACCCAACACAGACAAAGAGGGATCTCTCTAAAATATCATGAAAAGACTGGAATAATCAAGATTGTCAATAATGAAAAAGAAATACCAGCATTCACGGCTAAGATATTCAATCACAACAATTATACAGAAGATCAGTTTTTTGTTTGGAAAATAAAATGATTCACGCGTTGTTTGGTTGAAAACGTCTGGAATTTAGTTTGCGCAATGGCGTCACCTTTAACAAACTGTGAAACATCATTCACAAAGATTCTGCAAATGTATTCACAAGGGCAAGGTAGCAAGCAACTAGTAGTCAAAGAGAATTTAATTTTGTGGAATAGAAGAGAAAAGAAATAGTCCATCAATGTAAGGCATACCAAGATGAATCCTACATCAACTTTAGTAGAATATGTTGGTGAAATACTTGGAAAAGACTAAGCAGAGCATAATTTATATGAATTCCACTTAATCATTACCCTGATCCAAGCATGAAGGAAATAAACACAAAATGGGGTTACGAAGAGAGAAAATACAATTTCACATGGGAAGAGAGAAAATACAGACTACCAGACAAATTACACAGGAATCCCTGTCAAAACGCAGGCTTTAGCTCTGCAAACTTTATTAAAATAGCTCAGAAAATGTCTTACAGACTAATCCTCAAATTACCAAAATCTTTCAACATAAGATTTTCAACCACTGTGCCTTCGATTACAAACATATTTATAGATCTCTTTGAGCTCTAGGCTCGAATCCTCTAAACCAAAATGCTTTGCAACAGAATGACACTTCATCAAAGTTTGTTTGCCGTAACTGCTTCCAAACAGAAACAGGTAGAGCTAGTCTAACTATTTCTTACAATTGCCGATATTATCATAGCATGGAATTAATCTTACAATAAAAACAAACATAGTAAAGATAAAAGTTCCTGCTGGCTATCCATTTAGCCGCCTCAAAGAATATTACAAATTATATCAAAAATTAAGAATGTCTTATGTGTCTTTTGGACCTTTCAAACAAATACTTGACAACTTATAAAAACATAGACAGTTACTGCAGCTGACGGAGAGCACATCTCATATTTGCATATGCATGCACAGTAGCCCAGCGTTCAGCTGAAGGGAGGTCGTAATCTGTCATTTCCTTCACCATTACCCAGATTTCAATGTGGTCAGAGTATGAGGCTAGCGGAAGCCTTTCGCCAATGGCAATTAACTTGTTAAGGATTTCAAAGTCATCTTGGATTTTTTCCATTAACATTTTACCTATGAGTAGCTGTTCCATGTGTTTGAACTTAGAATGATCGATTCTTATAGCTGAGATCTTCTTTTTGTAGGCACTTTTAGAGAGAAGCACTAAATTTCCATCCCAAAAAGACGGTAGTCCCATTTGATTTAACTTACCAAATGAACTTCTGAAGTCTGCTACTTCCTTCATCATGTCTTTTTCTTTGGCCTCCACGCTTTCCACCCGAGCATACTTCCTCAAAATTCTTCGAGCCGCGGTGATTGTCACGATCCAGTTGCCAATGTTTAATCGGATCCTTTCTTGTTTGAAAAGTCATTTAAAAAGGCCACAGCACTTAATGTTGTTTCTTTGGTGCTTTGGGTCAAGGTTTCTCTCACGGCCACACATCCTGCCAAAGTATCACTAATTGTTTTTTCCTTCACTCTTATGAATTCCAGGTAGGGCCAAAAAATTTCAGCCTCTTTATATATCTCATCCCATACCAAATGTCTACACCCTTGCATAACAGCCTATCCTACTACTTGGTGACTGAGTTTTTTATTCTGCTCAATTGACTCTTTCTGTTTTTCCCGGAGGCCGTTTATCTCCTCCTCTTGCTTCTTGTTTTCCTCTTCTAGTTTCCACACTCTTTCTCTTAACTCCCTGATCTCATTGTCCTTCAAGATTACATGTGACATAGCCTATGCTAGATCATTGGTACTGTCTTCATCACCACCTTGACTTGCATTGGTAGGCCACATGTTCATACTAGACAAGTCACTTTTTAGGTCTTCAAGTTGCTTTTCTAGGCTAGCTTTCTCCCTTTTCCAACTGTCTTTTTCTCTAGCAAGCTTCGGTATCTCTGCTTTACAATCATCCAATTCTTTAGATAAATCCTCCTTTTGTATTTCAAATCTAGTTTCCTCAGGGGCCTGGATTAGCTCGATGTTAGGGAATTTATCCTTTTTCTGCATATTTGAAATTAGCTTTTCTTTATTAGCCAGTAACTGCTTCATGGATTTTCCTCCCCCTTCAACTCCAACAAGTTCAATCTGTACTATGGCTTGGGGATAAAAAATGAATTTCTTACAACTGACGCATCTAAAACACAGACCACTTTAGACCTGGGGGCATCCATGATTATCCTTGTCGATTCAGAGTAATTCACGGAACACCATGTTACAAACTCGGGGAAAGAGGGTACCTAGTCTAAGCAAAAGTAAACAAAGGATGACCTAAAAACCCCATGTATGTCCAAACCTTGCTCATGCAGAGCATCTAATTTTGTTTTAATTTCTGGGATAGAGAGCCGAAGGTGGGGGTCGAATACATCTGCGTCCCTATCTTCCAGGGCTACCTTAGCTTTATGGCTGGTAGAAGCCTATTCCTCTCCCATTTTATGACTTTAAAGATTCAATTTTTAAGAGAAAGGATGGTTACAAGGCCCTACTTGTCGATTTTGAAGCTTTGAGCAGGTTTCTGGAAGCTCTGTCTCCTTCGCCGTCTGCCACACACCGAGGGACCACTTGACTTCAACAATATTTGAGAGAAAATTTCAACCCTCGCAGTTGTTTCTTATACATATAACCGTGCCAACATAACCTCATCCCTTCTTCACTTGCTGTCCTTTGATCTCCACCATTGGTTTTCTCACGTGCCTCTTTGCTATCGTCAGATCGGCTACCGCTATATCTCTTGATTTGACCGCCCAGTCTTCTTTGCCATCGGATCCAGTTTAACCTTCCATCCACGCCACTCCTTTCATTTGTATTTCTCCATAAGACGGCCCCACATGCAACCAAATGGTCCCTACCATGATCCTCTACTTCTGTGCGATAGGCTCTGAAGTTAACATCTGGAAGGAGGGAAAATGTCATCGCATCCACCCCTTTCTTATCTGGTGCGCTACTTCTTTATGCGATCAGCTGCGAGAGACATTGATGTATATCTCTATTGCCTTTAGGACCATGGATCTTTTCACCCGCTCCTGCCATCACATGCACCCATTCTTATAGATCGCCCTTTGGTCTTTCCCCTTGCGACCATGTCTGATGTTGACACCTGGCTGGTGGAGAAGGCTCATCGCATCCACTCCTTTCTTATCTCCCTCGCAACTTGGCTATGCGGTATTACACACAGGACCATGGATCTGATCCCCACGCCAAATCTACGGCATAGATTGATGTGATGTTTAGCTTCCCATGACTTAACTAGCGGACTACATGTTATAAAGTGTGTTTCTCGTTGATTCACACCCATACTTCAACATTTTCTCATCCTTTGCACATTTTTTCCTCCTTAGACCCCTTAGTCTTTCCCATTGGCATCTAGCACTGGAGCATGGGGGATATCTTAGTTTCACTACCAGGTATATTTTGACCCTCCATTCATTCCATTCAACTGCGTATAATAGAAAAATATATGGGTGTTAACAACTGGCTCCAAAGGAGATGCTATCCTCCCGGTGAGGTAGCAAAGAACTTCATAGATTAAGTGCTTGATCCATTGCGCAGCTCCTTCAAAACCTAGACTGAGACTCCTTTTTAGTAACTGAGGACCATACTTTTCAACATATATAGGCTGAACCCTCAAAACGGACTCATGGCTTCTCTTTACTGACCTTAGGGTTTTCATTTTCGGGCTTCAAAGCTCTCTGGTTCACTCCAAGACAAAACTTCATAACAACTGTCACAAATAAAAAGATACATATATACAAGCTGTCGTACATGGGTCGCCTGGCTCTTGTAGGATAGATAGTGCTTTAGGAACCTGCCATTAACCACTCCCCCGGACCAGGCAGATCCATCCTGGTTTTCTAGGATAAAATAATTTAATCCTCGATTGCTGCGATAACAAATGGCCCCATCCACATATGGTCGAATTTTCCATGTTTATCTTCTCTGGGAGTGTCCCATTTCAAGACGAGATCATTTACCTAGAACTCATCCTCTTTAGCTTTCTTGTCGAAAGCTTCTTTCATCTTTTCCTAGTGCCCCTGCACTTTGTCGTAGGCTTTTGTCCTTAGCTCATTTAGTTCGATTATCTAGCTTATTCTCCTCTGCATATGGTTCGGCTCTTCTTCCATTCCTTGCAGCAATCTCATTACCGACAACCCTAGAGATGTTGGGAACGCCACCTCGGCTCCATATACCAGCTGAAAAGGGGACATCCCAATGGCTCTTTTCATGCTTATTCTATCAGCCCATAGGGCATATTTCAGTTTCGTATGCCAAGCCCTTTTATTTTCTTCCAACAATTTATTTATGATTCTTACCAAGCTTTTGTTGGAGGACTCTGCTAATCCATTTCCTTGCAGGTAGTATGCTATAGAATGGTTCAGATTGATATGGTATTTGTGACAAAAATTAATCATCTTCTTTGAACAAAAAGCAAGCGCATTATCAGTCACAATTCTTTTGGGGCATCCAAACCTAGATAGAGTGTTATCCTCCAGAAAGTCCATAATAACATTTTCAGTTGCATTTCTGGTGGGTATAGCTTCTATCCATTTGGTGAAGTAATCAGTAGATGTCAGTATCCACCTATGCTTCCCAGAAGAGTTAGGGTTTATTTTCCCAATGAAATCTAGTCCCCATTGTTGAAAAGGAGCTTCTACTATGACTGGGTGAAGGGGTAGTGAGACAACTTTCCTTTTTCCTTAAAAAATTTGACATTGGTGACAAGCCACAATGTCTTTATATACATCTGTGAACATGGTAGGCCAATAGAAACCAACTCTCAAGATCTTATTTACTGTCACTTTCCAAGAATGATGTCCACCATAGTCACCCTTATGAAATTCTTTCTTAGTATGCTTAGCTTCTTCCTCCAATAGACAATTTAGCAGCACACCTCCGGGGTCCTTCCAATATAAGAACCGATTCATTATACAGTATTTCACAGCTTTTAATTTCATAGCCTAGGACATACTCTTTCTTAAGCCTGGGGGAGCTTGTAGATTTTGTAACACATAAACAATGTCAGCATACCAAGGCAATGCAGCAAATTTTGGACTTATCTGTACTTCAGTGTCTAGCTGCTATGGCTGTTCTTCTAAAAAATTCATCTGCAAGGAATCACAATTTGCTTTGGTCATCAATTTTGCTAATCCCTGCCCTTTCACCAGCTTAGTAGGCTTTATCTCTAAGTCATATTCTAGTAATACAACAATCCATTTTTCCCTTCTACCTTCAGGATCTGCTTGGGTAAGAATACCTTTCACAACACTATTTGGTACATGGGCGATGATGTGTGAGTGAAGTATGTAAATCTTGAAATCCTTTAGTGATTTGATCAAGGCATATGCCTGTTTCTCCATGATGTCATATTTCAACTCTGCATCTCTCAGCACCCTACTGATAAAAGCAATTGGTTGTTTTGCATTATGGTCGTTCTTTTGTAGCACCACTCCTTCCACTGTATGGTCAGAACCATAAGAAAAAATCAAAAAATATTTAGAAAAATTGGGGCTGGCTAATACAGGGGCTTTAGTGATAGCACTCTTTATTCCCTTGAAAGAATCTCTAGATTCCTCCATCTATTTTATTTGACTCTCCTTTCTTATCATATTAGTGATACTCATCATAATTTCAACAAAACTAGGAATGAATCTTCTCAGAAAACCAACTTGCCCAATAAAAGACTGTACCTCTCTTTTGCTTCTTGGTTCTCCAACTTTCTATATGGCACTAACCCTCTTAGGGTCAATCTTGATACCTCCTTTGGATATGACATGTCCCAAGATTTTAGCTTCTCCTAAAGCAAAATGAGATTTCTTTGGGTTGATGGACATACCATATTTTATGCATTTCTTAAAGACCTATTCTAGGTGCTTTATATGTTCTTCATCAGACTTTGAATACACCGTTATGTCGTCCATGTATACCACTATGAACTTGTCCTTCTCTTCAGCAAAGTCAATGTCCATTGCTCTCTGGAAAGTAGCTCCAGCATTCATCAATCCAAAAGGCATCTTAGCATACATGAAAGTGCCCCATGGAGTGGTGAAGGCAATCTTTTCTTGATCTTCTGGACTGACTTTGATCTGATTATACCCTGAGAAACCATCCATTGTAGAAATCCTTTCTACCCCTATTGCCTTCTGCAAGATGTGTTCCATTTTTGGCAGAGGGTAATTATCCTTTAAGGAGGCTCTGTTTAAATTCCTGAAATCTATACAGATTCTAATTTCTCCATTCTTTTTTCTTACAGGAACTAGGTTTTCCACCCATTGAGAAAATCTCAGACTGACAATAATCTTTACATTGAACAACCTCTTGATCTCTTTTTCTACTACGGGTACCAAATTAGGATTTATTCTCCTCAACTTCTATTTGAAAGGTTTTTCCATAGGCCGAATTGGGATGGAATGTTGGATTATTGAGGTATCATACTCCTTTAACTCTTCATAGCTCTAGGCGAAGGCATCAGCATACTTTTTCATCAGATCGACATACTGCTTTTTTCTTCTAGTCTCCAATTTTTTAGACAAATTTACCATCCGAGGTTCCCCAACAGAACCCAAATTCTGATCTTCTACTGTATCCTTGGGAGGTTCAAATTTGGGATTCTTTGCCACATCATTTTGGTCAAAGAGCTTTTCTAGAGGTATCAATCCTTTGGGAATATAGTTTCTTTTTAACTAGACAATGTATTTTCCTCCCAGAGTGTTCTTCCAACCCCTATTTTCATTCTCTTCGCTTTCTGACTGCTCCTGGTCCATTAGACCTTCTACATTCTCATTTTCTGTATCGATCTGAACATTAGCAAACTCATGAGAAAGTTCTAAAAACCTTCTAATTTGTAGGTCATCTTCAAACACTTGCCAATACTTGGAATTGTCTGGGATGGATGGTCTGTTTATCACTTCAACCTCGTATTTTTCCTGGGAAAAAATGGGTGTTTTAAAACCTCCAACAGTAATGGCCAGGGATTCAGCTACTTGATTGTCACATCTCGGAATTGCCCAGATCTTATGTTCGTCGAAAAAATTCCCAAACATGTCCCAAACTTTACTTCTATAAGCTATCATCCTAGGATGCTTTGCCTAATAACTATCAATCACCTGGTTCACCACCAGTTCTGAATCTCCAAATATGTGTACTCTCCTGGCTCCCAGATCTTTCAGAGCTCTTAGTCCTAAAAGTAGAGCTTCATATTCAGCCACATTGTGTGTGCATTCAAAAGTCAATTTATAGGATAGGGCCCTAGATTCTTGGTCTGGAGGTATGATCCAAACCCCAGGCCCAGCTCTATTTTTGCTTAGTGAACCATGAAAGTACATCTTCCACAATCCTTCTTCATTTTTTCGCCTCTACGTTGCCTCATGCCTTGCTGCAAATTCTTTGTCTTCCTCTACTTCATGGAAAAATGGGGGTCTAGGATCAGCATGTGGACCATCATTGAAGAGGATGGAGGAACCCATGTCTTTATCCACAACGAATATAGGGTGATTTTCAGGCTTGTCATCACTACTGACCACATAGGCCATCCGCTTTTCTCTGTATAACTTCCTATTGCTTCCGAAAAGTGGTATAGTAGCATAAGACAGGTCCATCTTCATGTTTCCTTTTAGCTTTTTTACCCAGGATCTAGATAACAACATCCCAAACTTAGCAGGTAAATCAGCTACCACTATATCCATCATGACGCTCTTTGTTGGAATCTGGGAAAGGATCACTACCACGTCTTTGATCAGTCCTAAACAAGGTACCTTTCTGGAGTCAAAAGAATATAGATCTTTGTAAGGTCTAGTGACCTCTAACCCCAGCTGATCCACTACCGACTTTGGCATCAAGTTGTGCGAAGCTCCAGAATCTATCAAGGCGTTGTGTAATAACTTATTATGGATATTCAGACTCAAATAGAAGGGAGGAACTTCTTCATCATCTATTTCCTCCAGTTTGGAACCAAATATTATAGTGGGGGCATCATCTGTCACTTCCAACATATCTTGTGTAGTTCATGCCTGCCCCTTTACCAGACTATTTATTTCTTCCCTATATTCATTGACTCTCAATAGTTCATTCAGGGGGATAGAGATATTTACCTTAGATAGTTCATCCTTCAAGCTGAATATTGATGTTGGCTTCCCTACTTCAGTGACTTCTGGTTGCCTACTTTCTTTAGAATGTTTCCCTTATCTTATGAGATTTTCTGTGCAGGATCCTCTGGTTGTTTCCCCTTCAGCTTATCTATATTCTGTTGAGTCTTAGGGGGCTGACTCTGTGCGGACTTCCCTTCAGTTATTGGTATTTATCTGTTTCTCAACCTCATCTTTCTCTGGATATCATCCACAGCATTCATGTAACCCATTTGATACTGTTTAGAATCGAACTATGCGGCTTTATCAACATTTCCTTTGGTGAAAAAATCATGCTCCCTTTCAGTGAAATGAACTACGTGTTCTAGGGTATCGAAAAGATGTATCTAGTCAACAGCAGGGTTCTCAGGTCCTTCTTCATCTATCAAATTCTCAGGAAAGGGAGGTCTTATCTAGTGGTCTTCTTGGTTTCTTGGATTTCTTGGAGGGGGAGGCCTTCTAAAGTTAGGGTTCCTAATCTAATTTTCAGGCTATTCCCTAACAGGAGGCTTATTCTCCATGGCTAACCTATCCATCAATTTTTCCATAGTTCTCATCATGGTATCAAATTTAGCATCACTAGAAGAGGTTTGGTTTTCTTGCTTCTTCTTATCTACTTCAGTTTTTCCCTTTATTTTCCCAGAAGCCATCATGTTGGCCTCAACCTCCACGGCATCCTTCAGCATAGCAGGCAGTGAGGTAGATTTTCTTTCTCTTAATGTGCATGAGAATTCTCCATCAAAGGCATCTACATAGTGGAGCTTTGTAGCACCTACCGAGGGTTTTAGATCATCAGGAATAGAATTATAAGCTTTCATGAATCTGGCAGAAAACTCATTGACTGATTCAAACCCACCTTTCTTTAAGTGACTATACTAGGATAGGAATATGGCAGGACTGCCCATGGTTTCCCATCTTTCTAGAAACAATACTTTAAAAGCTGTAAAATCTGCTATGGAAGCATTGGGTAGCTGTCTGAACCATTTCTTAGGTTCTCCAAATAGGCTTTGAGCAAACAATCTCATTTTAGCGTCATTGTGGTCCACTTCTTCCAAGTCTATAAAATCTTCAAATCTATCAACATGTTGTTTAGCGGACCAGTCTCCCTCTCCATTGTAAGAGACAATTCTTTGAGTGTAGTTCTGAGGGAGGTCATGCAAAGCAGCAGGTAGGATCAAAGGTGCAAATATGGAAACCATAGGTCTAGGTGGAGTCTGAGCTTGTGGGAAAGTATTCTGAGCAAGATCACTAGCTGGGATTGTAGCTTGGGCTTGGGGGCCTGAGAATTGGGTTTATCGCCTTCAAATTTGGCAATATTTTTAGAATCAAACCACATAGGATCTAAAAGGTAAGATTCAAAATTATTCAGAGCTTCTTCTCCTAGGCTTAGGTATGACTCAGATTTTGTTCTTGACAAAGGTTTGCCAATATCAATATCTAGATCTAATTCTTGAAAAACAGATGTATCTTCTGAAAAAGGGACAGTCTCGATGATACGAGCACTAGCCCGATCTTTCATAGTTCTACATCTGAGTAAACTTTCCGGATTATCTACTCCTAGCAAGATTTAAGGGAAAGGATTACCTCTCGTGTGGATCTTTATTGAGGCCAGGATTCCTTTGGAATTTCTTCAGTAGTATGTTTTGGCGTACTGATCTGTCTCCAATGGAGTCTTCCTAAATTGTCTGATCTCTGTAAGTGGAGTCTCCAAGGAAAAATTCCTCAAACTTCTTGAATAATGTGGAAACCACTGTTTTCCCACAGGGATCTCCCTTGTTCTTTGAAATTCGGATGTATATGTCATTCTTCTAGGGATTGATAAAACAATCGCGTCCACGGAAACGACGCCAATTTGTTAGCACCGAAATTGACCCCCAAGGTTGAAAGAGGGTAATTATGGGTAACCACTAACCAATATTTGGCCTGTGCTACTAACCCAACACAGACATAGAGGGCTCTCTCTAAAATCTCATGAAAATACTGGAATAATAAAGATTCTCAATAATGAAAAAGAAATACCAGCATTCACGGCCACGATATTCAATCACAACAATTATACAGAAGATCAGTTTTCTATTTGGAAAATAAAATGATTCATGCGTTGTTTGGTTGAAAACGTATGGAATTTAGTTTGGGAAATGGAGTCACCTTTAACAAACTGTGAAACATCATTCACAAAGATTTTGCAAACGTATTCACAAGGGCAAGGTAGCAAGCAGCTAGTAGTCAAAGAGAATTTAATTTTGTGGAATAGAAGAGAAAAGAAACAATCCATCAATCTAAGGCATACCAAGATGAATCCTACATCAACTTTAGTAGAATATGTTGGTGAAATACTTGGAAAAGACTAAGCAGAGCATAATTTCTATGAATTCCACTTAATCATTACCCTGATCCAAGCATGAAGGAAATAAACACAAAATGGGGTTACGAAGATAGAAAATACAATTTCACATGGGAAGAGAGAAAATACATACTACCAGACCAATTACACAGGAATCCCTGTCAAAACACAGGCTTTAGCTCTGCAAACTTTATTAAAATAGATCAGAAAATGTCTTACAGACTAATCCTCAAATTACCAAAAACTTTCAACATAAGATTTTCAACCACTGTGCCTTCGATTACAAACATATTTATAGATCTCTTTGAGCTCTAGGCTCAACTCCTCTAAACCAAAATGCTTTGCAACAAAATGACACTTCATCAAAGTTTGTTTGTCGTAACTGCTTCAAAACAGAAAGAGGTAGAGCTAGTCTAACTATTTCTTACAATTGCCGATATTATCATAGCATGGAATTAATCTTACAGTAAAAACAAACATAGTAAAGATAAAAGTTCCTGCTGGCTATCCATTTAGCCGCCTCAAAGAATATTACAAATTATATCAAAAATTAAGAATGTCTTATGTGTCTTTCGGACTTTTCAAACAAATACTTGACAACTTATAAAAACTTAGACAGTTACTGCAGCTGACGGAGAGCGCATCTCATATTTGCATATGCATGCACAATAGCCCAATGTTCATCTGAAGGGAGGTCGTAATATGTCATTTCCTTTACCATTACCCAAATTTCAATGTGGTTAGAGTATGAGGTTGGCGGAATCCTTTCGCCAATGGCATCTAACCTCTTCAGGATTTCAAATTCATCTTGGATTTTTTCCATTAATGTTTTACGTATGAGTAGCTACTCCATGTGTTTGAACTTAGAATGATCCATTCTTATAGTTGAGATATTCCTTTTGTAGGTGCTTTTAGAGAGCATAACTAAATTGTCATCCCAAAAAGACGACAGTCCCATTTCATTTAACTTACCAAATGAACTTCTGAAGTCTGCTACATCCTTCCTCATGTCTTTTGCTTTGGCCTCCACGCTTTCCACCTGAGCATACTTCCTCAAAATTCTTCGAGCCACGACGATTGTCATGATCTGGTTGCCAATGTTTAATCAGATCCTTTCTTCTTCTGACAAGTCATTTAAAAAGGCCACATCACTTAATGTTGTTTCTTCGGTGCTTTGGGTCAAGGTTTCTCTCGCGGCCACACATCACGCCAAACCATCACTGATTGTTTTTTCCTTGACTCTTATGAATTCTAGGTAGGGCCAAAAACTCTCAGCCTCTTTATATATCTCAACCCATACCAAATGTCTACACCCTTGCATAGCAGCCTGTCCTACTACTTGGCGAGTGAGTTTTTTATTCTACTCAATTGACTCTTTCTGTTTTTCCTGGAGGCCGTTTATCTCCTCCTCTTGCTTCTTGTTTTCCTCTTCTAGTTTCCACACTCTTTCTCTTAACTCCCTAATGTCATTGTCCTTCAGGCTGACGTGTGACATATCCTGTGCTAGATCATTGGTACTGTCTTCATCACCACCTTGACATGCATTGGTAGGCCGCATGTCCAGACTGGACAAGTTACTTTTTAGGTCTTCAAGTTGATTTTCTAGGCTATCTTTCTCCCTTTTCCAACTATCTTTTTCTCCAACAAGCTTCAGTATCTCTACTTTACAATCATCCAATTCTTTCGATAAAGCCTCCTTTTGTATTTCAAATCTGGTTTCCTCAGGGGCCTGGATTAGCTCGATGTTAGGGACTTTATCCTTTTTCTGTAGATTTGAAATTAGCTTTTCTTTATCAGCCAGCAATTGCTTCATGGATTTTCCTCCCCCGTCAACTCCAACAAGTTCAATTTGTAATCTTTTTACAAGTTGCTGAAGGGCTCCGTTTTCACTCTTTTCCCGTTTTAGCTGATTCGCCAATTTCTTTACAGCAACTTCCAAGTTATCACCTTTCAGTGCAGCTTTCGCAAGATCAACATGGATGAGATCACCAATGTACTGGTGAAAATGTATCTTGTCTGGGACTGGTATCGTATTCCACCTGAGCTTCATCTCTTTTACTTCTCCATCTGTCGATATGGCTAGATTTAAAGTGTTGTCCTTCTCGCCCCTACTGGATACTAAGGAAGTCTTAGATTTAGACAAACTGCTAGCTCTCAGCATTAGGTCAAACAACTTCTGTGCTAAGGCTTGTCTAGTTTGTTTATACTGTTCGTACATATCAACTTTAGACTGGAATCTACCACTACTTTCACCTTCTCCAACATCCTAAAACTTGTATTGTTTTATTTGAACATCAGGGGTTGGGGACCCCTCATTTTCGGCTTTCTCATTATCCATCCAGATGGTCAACTCTTCCATAGGTGTCCCATCAACCAACTCTTCTCCATTAAGGGGAATCAGTGACTCGACCTGAGTATTTCCATCAAACACCTCAACTCGTGTTATCAACTAGGTCACTTATCTTCACCACCCATCTCAGTATCCATATCTGGCATTTCCTCGAGATCTCTCTTCTTACCCACTTCTCCAGTGTCTGACACCTGTTCGGCACTTATTTCAGCATCAGACATTTGAGGGTCCCTTTCTTGCAAGTTTGGTACTATTTCTGCCTCGGGCTCCCATTGTAGCAGGTTCCGTCTCCTGAGTGGCCTTTCTAGCTCCTTGTGTTCGAAGGTGCTTATATTGCATTCCTTCATTCTTCTAGAAATAATATGCAGGAGATCATATTCAACATCTGTTTCCTTTCTGAACCCCAGGAGTCTTATCATTTCCTCTATTTCCGATAAAGCTTTCTTGTTGTCCACAATAAAAGGGCCGACCTTCAACGGGTATTTTATATCAGTGCCCTTTTTGAACTCTAGGAACAGTGCCTCTTCTAAACTCAATTTTTGCCTGATAAATTCCAAGGTAAAGGTTCTTAATGTCAGGAAGGCAAGCAAGATGTAGGGTTCCTTCACAAAGCCATACAACCGAATGACTGTAGCATCTTCCGAAAGGAACCAATGTCCAACGGCTACTTCATCCTTTAACTGCATCATGGACTTCATCTCGGGCAGTACTCTTGGCAGTCCTTCCCCAAAAATGACTTTGTACACTGGGGGTAAAACATAATTGAAATACTCAAACACATTGTCCAACCGAGCATTTTTCTCAAGCAAAGGGTGAAAATGCGGGCTTTTCGCGTTACTATACATGAGTTGCATCTGGTATTTGAAAAACCTAGTATTTGGGAAACTTTCCAACTGTACATGCATTCTATTAGCCAAAAATTCATCAAACTTTAGAGGAGGGATGAGTCCTGTGTTGGACCTAGCTAAACAAATACTAATCCTAAAGAGTAAACTGAGCTGGACCTCTGTTACGCATTCATCGGTATCTAAACCTAAGAATTGAGCCAACAGTGAGAAGACCAACTGGGAATCGTCATAAAAAAGGTTGACATCCAAGGGGTACGGCTTTTCGGCAACTTCAGAATGGGGTTTTAGGCATGTAGCTAGGAAAGTTTGATGGCTTTCTGGGGCGATTTAGCAGAATAGGGCGACCACCGACTCTTCTTAAAAGCTTTCTGACTTCTGGTACTATGGCTTGGGGATAAAAAATGAATTTCTTACAACTGACGCATCTAAAACACAGACCACTTTAGACCTGGGGGCATCCATGATTATGCTTGTGGATTCGGAGTAATTCATGGAACACCATGTTACAAAATCGGGGAAAGAGGGTACATGGTCTAAGCAAAAGTAAACAAAGGATGACCTAAAAACCCCCTGTATGTCTAAACCCTACTCATGCAGAGCATCTAATTTTGTTTTAATTTCCGGGACAAAGAGCCAAAGGTGGGGGTCGAATACATCTACATCCCTATCTTCCAGGGATACCCTAGCTTTATGGCTGGTAGAAGCTTGTTCCTCTCCCATTTTATGACTTTAAAGATTCAATTTTCAAGAGAAAGGATGGTTACAAGGCCCTACATGTCGGTTTAGAAGCTTTGAGCAGGTTTCTGGAAGCTCTGTCACCTTCGCCATCTGTCACATGCCGAGGGACCACCAGACTTCGACAATCTTCAAGAGAAAATATCAACCCTCGTGGTTGTTTCTTATACATATAACTGTGCCAACATAACCTCAGCCCCTCTTCACTTGCTGTCCTTTGATCTCCACCATTGGTTTCCTCACGTGCCTCTTTGTTATCGTCAGATCGGCTACCCCTTTATCTCTTGATTTGATCGCTGAGTCTTCTCTGCCATCGGATCTGGTTTAACCTTCCATCCACGTCGCTCCTTTCATCTGTATTTATCCATACTATTGCCTTGCATGAAACCAAATGGTCTCTACCACGATCCTCTGCTTCTCTGTGATAGGCTCTGAAGCTGACATCTGGCAGGCGGGAAAATGTCATCACATCCACCCCTTTCTTATCTGGTGTGCTACTTCTTTATGCGATCAGCTGCAAGAGCCATTGATGTATATCTCTATTGCACTCTGAACCATGCATCTTTTCACCCGCTCCTACCATCACGTGCACCCATTCTTATAGATTTCCCTTTGGTCCTTCCCCTTGCGATCACGTCTGCTGCTGACACCTGGCTGGCGGAGAAGGCTCATCACATCCATTCCTTTCCTATCTCCCTCGCAACTTGGCTGTGCGGTATTACACGCCAGACCGTGGATCTGATCCCCGCACCAAATCTACAGCACACATTGATGTGATGTTTAGCTTCCCATGACTTGACCGGCGGACTATAGGTTATAAAGTGTGTTTCTCGTTTATTCATACCCATACTTCAACATTTTCTCATCCTTTGCACACTTGTTCCTCCTTAGACCCATTAGTCTTTCCCATTAGCATCTAGCACTGGAGAATGGGGGATATCTCGGTTTCACTACCAGGTACATTTTTACCCTCCATTCCTTCTATTCAACTGCATATCATAGAGAAATATATGGGTGTTAACACATTGACCATGAGCGTATCTCAGGTCAGGGCACAAAGGCACCTCCAGAAAACAATGAAATGCAGAACCAAAACCATCTGGAAACGCAAGGGCCTAGTACATAATGCAAAACCCCAACGCATGAATTAAATCTAGCCTGTCCTCCATTATTGTAAAGTGCATTTAAAACTTACACTAACCCTACTCCACTAGAGTCGAAATTATTTTATACAAAGACTATAGTATTGAGTCGTGTGCACACCACCACGACTTGCTTGTTATATTTGGTTATTCCAAAGTGCTCCACCTTTGAACTTCACATTATCACCATTCCTTTGTTGCTCTAAGAAGTTATACTATAGGCTACTCACTTAAGTCACAACCCTCAAAGCTTAAACCTTCACCTTGCAAATTCAATTATGGTTATAGTGTGGATGGAACATTCAGGGTATAGATGCCACTGGGTTAAATACCTGCAACATAAATATGAAAGTATATGTTAGCAAAAATGCTAAGTAAGTCCAGAAACATCCAGAGTACTCTTACCTCTCGAAAACCCTGTCGTTGTATGTTCCCTCTCCTTGATTATTTACATGTCCCACTATTGGACTCAACATCTCATCAACAAAGGCCATATCACCTGAAGGTGTCATTCACGACATTCATAATTACATTCAAATGACCTCATTGAAACAGTATGAAGAAGTTGCTATTATAATTACACTAGCAATCGTAAAATTTAGAATAGAATATATCCTCATTTGATCTAACATTGCTTCCGTGGGGCAGATGGTAATCACTGGAGAGACCATGTTACTTAGGTCTCAGACTTTAATCATTTTTAGCAAGTGTTTACATCATCTCTTAGTATTAGATTTAATTTGTGACTGTTTCATCTGAATAGCGTTCTATATAGGAATGAAAAATTTTTAAATTTTTGCTATTTTAGGCACATTACAAGTGGTATCAGAGCCCAGTTGCAAAAACTAAGTGACCTATTGGGCTCATTAAAAACATCCACTGCAGATACTCAACAGGAAGAAACATACATTTACATTCTATTTTGTTTTATGAATAAACTAACATAATTTTTGGTTCTCTATGATTATATAACATTTCAGGTCCATTTACTGTCTGAAAAATGGATGCAGAACAGGGCAGCAACATACAGGGAAATCTAAATTCTCCACCACGAGAGCAAGAAATTGTGGTGGAACTCAACTTGGAATTAATGAAATCCATGCAAAACCTACAACCAGGATTTCAGAGTTTCAGAGATGAGAACACATAAGAAAGAAGAGAACAACAAGCCATAAATGAAGCCTTGCTCCAAAGCTTAACAGGGGCAAAACCCCATGAACAACCTACCATTTCAGTCAACACTCTTAAAACAGGAAACTGCCACACAAGGAAATCAGCCAGTTACAAGATAGGAGAGCTGGAAGGACACAAACCAGAATCAATGGGAGAGGACTGTCAGAGCTCTTCCAATGACAATGGTTCCCCACCTCCTTGCAAGAAAAGGAGGAAGAGTGACGACAGTTTGCAAGGACAGATCATAAAGATAAAAGCCCCAACTTATGACAGAGAAACCAACTCAGGGGAAAGGGCTGAAGAGTGGTTGTTAGGGATGAATAAATACTTCAAAGTTCATAATTACTCTAGTGAAATGCAAGCCCGATTAGCCATTTAGAACCTAAATGGTAAAGCTTCCAGATGGTGGCGGGACTTGAAACACACCAAGGGACAATAACTGAGAGTCATAACCTGGGATACTTTCAGCAGAATATTCCAGGACAAGTATATGTTTGAAAGGTTCTTTGACAAGAAAATAAAAGAATTCCATGAGTTAAAAATGGGCTCCCTGACTATGGAAGCACTCATAAACCGGTTCTTAGACTTGCTGCACTATGTACCTTATATTAAGGATGCGAAGGTAAAGATTTAGCAGTTCTTGGGTGGGCTGCCACCAAACTTTAGAGAGAAGATAGAATTTGATATGCCCAAAACCCTTGATATAACCCTACATAAAGCAAGGTTGTGCTATGAGCACGGGCAGCCAAGGAACAACAACATCAACAGAAATAGAGACAGATTCAAAACCTTCTCAGACAACCGCAGACTGAGTTTTAGACCCCCACCTTATCGGAAACATAACAACAGTTTTCCACCCAATAGAGGCTTCAACCGACCTCAAGCTCAACCAAGTGCACCCCCACCACCAGCCAATAGGCCAGCTTTCAACAAAGGGACAAAAGCAGTCCCACCAACTGTTTCTTGTTGGAAATTCCAACGGCGACACTACTACAGATATTCTCCCAGCAAAATAGATGGGGGTTTACACAACATCCAAACGGAGCCTACCGTGGGGCACATGGCAAAGACACCTCAGATTTATGTTGCTCTTGATGGTCGGCAGGCAGATCACCAAGCCACCATGGTGGAAATTGAGGGTAAGATATCTAACACTGCCATTTCAGTTCTAATAGACCCCAACGCTTGCCAAAGCTATATCTCCCCTAAGATAGTAGACACCTGTAAGTTGAACCAAGAGCATTACGAGAAACTGTGGCTTGTACAACTAGCCACTGGTACTAAATGAAGGGTCTCTGAGTTAGTTAAAACTTGTGAGATAGACTTAAACGGATTCCAAACTAGGATAGAATTAAATATTCTACCCCTAGGATCGTACGATGGACTTATAGGCATGGATTGGCTAGAAAAACACCATGTCCTACTGGACTGCGCAAACAAGACCCTACTCTGCAAGGATGACCAAGGGAATCAGGAGACGATTCAGGGTATCCCTAGGAAAGTTTCTGTAAGATAGATATATGCCTTACAAGCAAAGAAGTGCATCAGGAAGGGCTATAAGCTCTTCACTATTAACATCCAAAACTTAGAAACTAAAACCAAACAAAGAATCGAAGACTTCCCATTCCTCATAGAGTTCAAGGATGTGTTTCCCGAGGAAATACCGGGATTACCACCCAGACGAGACTTAGACTTCTCCATCGAGCTAACACCTGGGTTAGTACTAGCCTCCAAAGCCCCGTACCACATGAGCACGCCAGAATTGGTGGAGCTCAAGATTCAGTTACAAGAGCCAATAGATAAAGGATACAATCGACCAAGTGTGTCCCCTTGGGGCGCACTGATACTCTTCGTCAAAAAGAAAGAGGGAACGATGTGAATGTGCATCAATTATCATCAACTCAACAAGATGACCATTAAGAACCGCTATCCACTCCCTAGAATCGACGACTTGTTTGACCAAGTAGGAGGAGAAAAGATCTTCTAAAAGATCAACTTACGATCCGAATACCACCAGGTGAGGATCCGTGATGAGGATATCAACAAGACTGAGTTTTGAACCCGTTACGGCCACTACGAGTTCGTAGTAATGCCCTTTGGGTTGACAGATGCACCAGCCAACTTTATGTGCATGATCATAGTATCTTTAGTAACTATCTCGATAAATTCATCTTAGTCTTTATCGATGACATTCTGATCTACTCCGAGAACAAAGTAGAACATGAGGAACAACTCCGTATTGTGTTACGTTTATTACGAGAACACCAACTTTACGCCAAGTTTAGTAAGTGTGATTTCTACAAACCCCAGATCCAATACATAGGACACATCATTTCCAAGAAGGGAATAGCAGTTGACCCCAAAAAGATCAAGGCTATCGAAGAATGGCCCACACCTACGTGCATTTTTGACATAAGATCATTGTTAGGTCTAGCCGGCTACTATGGGAAGTTCATTGAGAAATTATGGGCAAGAAGGGCCCAGTAGCATATGCGTTAGCCCTACTAGCACACATAAAAGTTCATAATGTTTTTCATGCCTCTTTATTAAAGAAATATGTATATGATACTAAACATGTTATTGATTGGTCCTTATTACAGGTGGAGCCCGAAGGGGAGTTCACGCTAGAGCCACTTCACATTCTGGACAAGAGAGAGGTCCAGCTTAGGAGGAGGACTATTACTCAGCTGAAGCTGCAATGGAGGCACTTTGGACCAGACGAGGCTACTTAGGAGAATGAGGCCACCATGAAAGAGGCATACCCTGCCTTGTTTCATGACTTCATTCCTAGTCCCTAGAAACACCGGGACGATGTTGTTCTAAGCGGGGAGGGATGTAATATCCCAAATTTTGGACTGACTATTTTATGATGTTATATTGGGCCACGACCCCGGCACATGTGATTTATTTTGATTATTGGGCATAAGCCCTAGTACATATGATTTATTCTTTGGTAGAATGACATATTGGGCATGGACCTTGACTCAATTTCTTTATTTGATTATACACTGGGCAAGGAAGCCCCAATGTTCCGATTACGTTTTGATGTGGGCACAGAGCCCTAATATACTGAAATGACCCTTTTTCTTACATACTGTGCAGTGATGTGAATGACATAATTGACTTATATAGTGTGCTGAGCGTGGACTCAGAAACACACAAATTACCTACGTACTGGGCAAAATCCCCATTGTACCTAGAGGAAATATGATGTACTAGGAGTAAGCCCTGATGTACATCGAGTGCTGGGCATAACCCCTGGAGCACTCCAAGCTTGAAAGGGAATGAATACCGGATCCGAGGCCACTTTAATATTCTATATGTGCCTCACAACCACATTCTAGCTCTAGTGTTAAGCAGAGGCTCTGGAATTGCACTAGCGTAATGCCCATGTGAGAGTGTTGAGTTAAAGGGCTCTGAAGAGCACTCGGGGTTACTAGATATCAAGTGTTGAGTTAGAAGGACTCTGAATAGCACTTATGTGTCTTATCACAACTATTTGAATTGATTAAATAAATCTTATTATCATCAAGTACTGCGGGAACTACCATGTTAAAACGAGGGAACCTGACATGCAAAGGGAGAGACTAGAGGTGCCTATCCTAGCTTACCGAGACCGTCCAAGGAAGTGGACCCTATCCTTAAAAGATTAAAAAGAAGTATCATGTGAAGATACATAAAAGACAACATCACCACTTAAAGCATAAATTAACTAATAGTATTTTCCTATGGTTAACATGCCTGAAAGCCTCAAGGCTAATGTTATTATTAATAACTTTAAAAATAATGTTGGTATTATTTATTTATAAAATATAGTTATTTTATATAGTTATGCATTTAATTAATAAATCAATGAGGCATTAATTATCTAATCGAAATATAAACTTTGTCATTACAAATTATGAAAAGGCTTAAATCAAAAGCACTCTAGTTAAACAAGTTGAAAAGTCATGGTTCCAAACGAACTAGTGATTAAATAAACAAATATTATTTTGAAAATTAATTTATTTAATTTAAAGAAACCAATTATTCCAACATTCCTAATTCAAGATTTCCCTACATAAAGAGGACAGGCCCCAAATTTTGGGGATCATCTTTCATAATTCTCTTATAGAATCAAAGAGAATGTTTATGCTCCAAGAAGTGAAGCATTCCCACATCAAATTTCAGATCTGAACCAACAGTGACCTAGGACCTCTATCTCTCTATTTGCATGTCAGAAGCAGCTCGGGGGGATCCATATTGAACAAGGAATGGTTGTAGGATCATGGTTGGGAGGAATGAGGTAGTCCCAAAGTTATCTGGTCAAAGAATCAATCTAACAGGTCAACTAAGTTCAGCAGTTTTCCATTAATTATTTGACTGAGTGTGCAGGTTACTACAGTAAGGAGCAAGCTACAAAACAAATAGGTATGCAGCATTCAAACCAAATTATTTCCAAGTTTGAATTTATTACATTAATGTTGTTATTTCAAATAGTTATAATATTGTCTTTTCCCATTGAGCAAGGGCCTTAGGGTATAGGCTCACAGGTTTAATGTAGGTTTTCTTTTCCAAACTAGAATTGCATGCCTAGTATAATTATCATATTCCTGAAGTTAATTGCAGAATGTCTGGTAGGTCTAGTCATACTAGCTTGTGCTAGACATCCTCGCCATTTCACAAACCTAGAAGATAAACTTCAACTTAAACAGAAACCCTCTAAATCGTAGCAACTCCAAATGACGCTTTCTATTTTCATATTACAATCAACAGTCAATTTTTTTCAAAGAAAATACAAACGGACTTTCCAACTTTTACGATTTCAAAAGATACGTAGATTCAATCTTTATATTATCTATCCTCCTATTGAAATTTCCTAAATCGATTGGGTTATTGTTGTTGTATACCTGAGTAGAGTGGAGTACACCTCTACACCACCAGTTCAGCTAGAAATGCCAGATGCACTGACCATGAGCGTCGCTCAGGTCAGGGCATGAAGGCACCTCTAGAAAACAATGAAATGTATAACCAAAACAATCTGGAAACGCAAGGTCCTGGTACATAAGGCAAAAACCCAACACGTGAATTAAATCCAGCCTATCCTCCATTATTGTAAAGTGCATTTAAAACTTACACCAACCCTACTCCACTAGAGTAGAAATTATTTCATACAAATACTATAGTATTGAATCGTGTGCACACCACCACGACTTGCTTGTTATATTTGGTTATTCCAAAGTGCTCCACCTTAGAACTTCACATTATCACCATTCCTTTGTTGTGCTAAGAATTTATACTATAGGATACTCACTTAACTCACAACCTTCAAAGCTTAAACCCTCACCTTGCAAATTGAATTATGGTTATAGTGTGGATGGAACTCCCAGGGTACAGATGCCACTGGGTTAAATACCTGCAACATAAATATGAAAGTATATGTTAGCAAAAATGCTAAGTAAGTCCAAAAACATCCAAGAGTAATCTTACCTCTCGGCAAACCTGCCGGGGTATGTTCCCTCTCCTTGATTATTTACATGTCCCACTACTGGACTCAACATCTCATCAACAAAGGCCATATCACCCAAAGGTGTCATTCACAACATTCATAATTACATCCACATGATCTCATTGAAACAGTATGAAGAAGTTTCTATTATAGTTACACTAGTAATCGTAAACTTTAGAATAGAACATATCCTCATCTGATCTAACATTGCTTCTGCAGGGCAGTTGGTAATCACTAGAGAGACCATGTTACTAAGGTCTTAGACTTTAATTATTTTTAGCAAGTGTTTACATAATCTCTTAGTATTAGATTTAATTTGCCACTGTTTCATCTGAATAGCGTTCTATATAGGAATGGAAAATATTTAAATTTTTGCTATTTTAGGGACATTACATTAGAGTAGTGATGACAAGATCCTTTTCATCAATGGGATCTCCAATGGTACTAAGTTTTTCCCTTAGTTCTGTGATCCTCATGAAATATGAGGCAATGGATTATGACTTGGACATCTTCATATTTGATAGCTGGTTCCTCAATGTGAGTGTCACATTAATACTGCTATATTCAAACAGCTTCTTTATGTTTTTGAACATATTTCTAGCAATCTTCTTACCTGATATTTGAGGAACCAAGTGATCTCTAACTAAGTCCACCAAAATCCGTCTAGTGCCTCTGGCATCATTCTTTCTCCAGCGAGATTTGTCTTCTTCGGCTTCTGGTTATGGGACCTTCTCATTGACAAACTGCAAAAGATCATTTCTTCTAGTATAATAAGAACCCTATACTTCCAAGAGATGAATTTGGAAGCCCCTTCCAAACGATCTTCAACCTTCATTCCAATCATCTTGATTGTGGATCTGGATCAGAAACCCTAGCAGGAGCTAGGTCAAAAATGAAATTTCTAATTTTGGAAAACTTACTTCATAGGTAGATGCGCCCTAGCAAGGTGAGTTTACAAGAGGTAGGTCCGATCCAAAACTGTGGAGGAATTAGGTCATAAATTGAAACCCTAATTTCTGCTGCAGCTGTAAAATTAGGTCAAAAATTGAAAGTTCTCAAAATTAAATTTTTCCTTCACCAAAAGATGCACCCTCCTTAGAGATAAATTCCCTAGGCTCTTTTTCCGCCAAAATGTTGAGTGAAGGCTTTGAAAGATGAGACCCTAGTTTCAACAATGGCTTCTTCTAGTACCGCTCTGATACCATGTTAGATTTTCACATATGTATAGCATAATAATTCAATTGCATAAATAGGATCACTAGAAGAAAGACAAAGCATAGAGACAATAACACAAGAGTTTATCCTGGAAACCCAATCGAGAGAAAACCCAGCAACCTTCATATAGAGATGATAATTCTGAGAAAATAGTACAATGATGAGAAAGAAGATGGAAATGCTTTCCAAAAATAGAAACCCAAAATATAGTCTTCTCCTTACTGCAAGTGCGAATCTCTCTCCAAGTGATGTGAACTTGTCTTGAGTGGATGAGTGAATAATGAGGTTAACTTTCCCTCTATTTATACAAGTGCCAACTGGCCTTTTTACCTAACTGGGTTGACTTCTCTTGGGGAGCAATAAATAGTTTATTTTTAATCTTTTATTTTTTTTTCTTTTCACCCAAAGGTTTACATTGATATTTCTAGGGTTTACATGATTAATTACAATAAGTTCAACTCCCTTAGGAGGTACAATCAAATACAATAAAATACAATAATAATATCTTTCGAAGTTGCACAAAATCCAACAATAGAGACATCCAAGACTCAGTCCCGGCCTTTTAAATGCATTCTTGAAAGGAAAAATCATCCATAGTTTTAGCTACCATAATCCAAACAAATTTTCTTAGTAGATTTATGATATTAAAAACACACCAGACTGCATCAGTGCATCAATCTAAGACCTTGATTGATGGGGACAAAGAAGCACTTGTACACTCGAAAACACAAAGAGAATAATCAATAGCTTGAACATACAAAATTTAAACTAGTCGATTCCACTTCATGACAGTTCAACCTAAATTTACTATTAAAAGGGACTTCTTCAGGGGAAGAAAACTTAAATTCCAAGGGGATTGCCTTTCATGTTTACACTAGTGATATCAACCAATAGACAGTGCCATTAGATCTTGCACCTGTGAACTCAAGGTTTTCTATTTTCATATCTAATATTGCTTCCAGGAAAACATCGGATCTAGGAAAAATGCATGTTTCTCACATGACTCACAATGGAGATTTTTTCTTACAAACCCAAGTTTGGCATGTGTCAAAATTTCATTTCATTTAAGTAAACTGCAAAACACCAGTTTAAAATCTTTATACAATGCATTATAATGCACTACAAATATGACGTTGCAAGAAACGACAATTTACATTCAATTACACCAGTGACCAGATAACAGTACCTTATCAAAACAAGGAAAGGACATTTAAATTGCAGTAAATAAACAAAAGATGATTAACAGTACTTCCATTTTATCATTTGACATAAAATGTAGTATCCATATACAAGGAATATTATATGAAACTTATGCTAAAAGGTTCAATAACATGACTCTATTAAGATACATCATATGTTATTAATTTCACAACAGAACACTAGTAATGCATTGCCTTCAACTTATATAAGCATTGCAAAAATATTTCAATTGTAGAAAAAAAAAACCATGTTCAACTATGAAAACCATTAAATATCCATTTCTGAAGAGAAAATTACCTGTAGAGATATGAATCAAGTCACATATGTAATATGACTCTATTAAGATGATAACATCATATGACATTAATATAGAGAATTTTGAAATAATTCTTCCTTGAAACTTACAAAATCATTCTTTGGCAGTTGTTAAGAAAGTAAAATACAAATTGTGAAAAGAAGCAGGCAATCCTCCCACAGAAACTCATCAAACTGAAAAATCAATAGCCTAACAATATTCTGCCTGAATACTTTTTACATTTTGTCTCTCTGAGTGTTATATAAAAGCTCTGGTCCAGCTCGTTCTGCTCCAAATCAAGAACTTCAAAATTTACCATATATGCACTCGAGAAGAAATAGATTTCACTCATATATTCTCTTTGATTTAAAACCTCTGATCATAGATTGGAAATAGACTAGACTCCTATTCTATGTCATATACTAAATGCATTGAAATATAAGTACGATATATTATTATAAGTATTTGTAGTTGATAGAGAAAGGAGAATGTTACCTTTTCCTTAACTGGATATCCTTTTGGAGTCTCACAACAACCCTTATTTGGTGACCATTTTTTCCTAGATAAATACCTTCCATTTTTTGCCTAGTTGCTTTTTCTCAAGAACAATAGGTTCCACTATTCAAATAATTTTTGGTCAAAATAATTGTGGTCAGTGTTGTTCAACATCAAAGTCATGCCTAGCCTTCTTTATCTTTTAAATCCAACATTCTAGTACATGTAGGCACGTTTAAATACCTTCTATTTAATAAAGTTGTTTTCTTCTATTCTATTCCCTAGTATTCAAAAGTGTAGAGTTCATTATGCTCTTCTTCCATCTGACCAGATCCTTAAATTCAGTAACTTTTAGTAATCACTAATCTCATACCTACCTATTTGTTAACTATTATTCACTTGGCGTTACTAATTTGTGAAGTTATATCTTCATTTGTAGATAATAGATATGGAAAGAAGGTTCACATTCTTCCTTGTAGAGAGAAATAATCAGTGAAAAGAAAGATATATTACATGCATGAGTTGGTTGTAGAATTGCATATCAATCCTTCAATGATCTATTTGTTTATCTAGTAATAATGAAAGATACCAAATAAATCGCAATATTATTCTTGTAAGTTAAACGAGGATTGAAGTTATGGGGTATTCTTATTAAAAGGGGCATATGGTTTATTATAATTTTTTATGTTTCTTAAATTAAAAGATCTGTAGGATGTCATTTAAAAATAGGTTTTATATATGCAAGGCCTGCATATCTAAATACACATAACAATGATTTGTTTCCTACCTTTCTATTTTTGTGTAGATCTTTCAAAATCAGCTGAGCGTAAAGCATGCATACATTTGTCAAGATTTAACTTCTTCTTGTGTGTCAGTAGAACAACTTTTAGAGGTTTGACTTATTCTTGGACTGGGTTTTTCCTCCATGCCTACTTGAAAAGTTTGCTCTATTCTTGTTACAATTGTCAAAAACTTGATACATTTTTTGCTTTGGAACCTTGTGTTTTTATCTTATCAGAAAAAAGGTATTTATATATCAAGCTCTCTGAATGAGAGCAACCAGTACTAATCATAGTTCATATAGCCAGGACTTTCATTATAGCCTTTAATGGCAGAGTCTGTATAGTTTAATCTCGTATTTCCTAGCATCTGGACTTATATTACATGAGGTATACATAGATATTCTGCTACAAACATTCTAACATAACCTACTGCCACTATGTTTATCCTGATTCCTTACACATTAGCAAATTTGACAAAAAACAGAGGACAAAATATAGGTAGGTCTTAAAATTCCTGCCCCATAGGCAAGCAGCTTTGCAACTTATAAGTCCCAGCCCTAATGTTGAATATGAAAGCTCTGTCAAAACCTCGGATCTGCATTCAACAAAACCGCTAGGGTAATATTCAAGAGTGTAAACAACACAGGCCGAATGGTTAGATTGTATTAGCAAGCTGCTAAGGCTAAATATAATACAAATTAAAGCATGCTAAATCAATTGAACATCAACTCAGCGGTTCATTAGATCAGCACAATAAATCAACAATATAACACCCAGAAATCATATATGCATGCAAATTTGGGACAACAGACACTTCCTTTCTGTTACACATGAAACATGATTCCATTACGACAACAATTCAGCTTTCTCCTAAGCTGCAAATGCAAAACCCAAACAAGAGATCAGCCCTTGCCAAACTTTCAATGCAAAACCAGCAGCTTCTCTTAAGTTCATGAATCAAAACAAGGAAATAATAGGAAGTAGCTATTACATCCCTCAATTTACTCTTCTCTAGCTCTCCTCAAACTAGCTAATATTGTCATAGTGATGTGCTCCTCCTTAAAGGAAGAGTGAATTACAAGTACCATAAAATCCTAACCCTAGACTAGTGTTGATGTATATGTAACTTCGAAATGTATTTCATATATGTATATTGTACTCCTACAGAGATGGTATTATTCCTCTTTAATGAAGTGTTTGTATTCCTATAGAGATGTTATTATTCCTCTATACGGAAGTGTCGGCATTTATATTGTAAGTGTCGTAACTTATACTTGATGGGTTATTAGACCACCTTGTTGGGGTCGGCCCTGTACAAGTCATGTGGGTCAAAGGGTTATTAGAACACCCTATTGGGGGTTGTCCATGTGGGTCAAAGGGTTATTAGACCACCCTATTGGGCATCGGCCCAGTCAGCATTGTGTTATGTGGTTAAGTTGAGGCCCACCTAGTAAAGGTTATTAAGCAAGTCAAGTGAAGTATAAATAGAGTGCGGGAGGCACTCTATTTCATCATTCTATTCTCACACACACATTTTCGAGAGTGGCACACTTGTGGAGGAGGAGAAGCTGCTGCTAGGAGATGTCTATCTCTTATGCTTGGGTTGTATCATTGCTCTATCTATCTCTGAGGAAGTTATTGGAGTTTTTCACCTTTATGGTTTTCCCTAAGTAAACTCTGTGTCTTTTGTGTGCTTGCATTATTGTGTCATGATTGATATGTTGTAGATATGTTGTACATGTTGTTCTCTCAGTTAAGATCCTAGATCATATTGAAGTAAATTTTGAAAAACTAACATGGTATCAGAGCTAGCCTAAAAGAAGGCATGGTATGGCATGTATGACACCTGTTGCACTTGCGATGCTAGGGCTTGATATAGAAAAAACCAGTCATCGTAGCACTTTCGCTATAAATCCATTTCGGCGAAGTTTTCGGATCTGGAAATTATACAAGTTGATGATCCAATCCCCATGTACCTTGTGTCCAAAGGAAAAATTCTAATTTGTTGTACTTTGTGCTTTATGATCTGTACAATCTAGGGTTTCTGCCTCTTCCAGATCTGAGTCATAAACAGGTGACCTAGTAAGAAAGGTCATAAATTGGGCTAGGAAGCTCCAAATGAAATTTTGTAAAAAGAGACAAGTAGTGCACAGACTGTAAGTTCTCAGGCAACGTTTTTAGAGGCCGAAAAAGAACCAGCGACATGTGACCGTACAAGTTCACTCTCTTGTTTTATCCCATAAATAGGTCACGTTGCGACACTTGGTATAACTCTCTCTCAGAGAATCCATTTGAGGTCAGACCTATGGGGTTGGAAAGATGACAGGTCAGGATACCACAAGAAAAATGTTCAGGCCCTGTGGATTGGGAATTTTGGAGTTACACCAGAAACAATCAGGTGCATATTTTTGTCAAAACAGAATTGGATTTTGAGCACCTTCATTCATGGCTCCGAGAATTAGGGTTTCGGAGAAAGTTGGTATTTTTGTAATCAGACACCACAGATGAATGCTACTCATCAAAATTGAAATTTAGAGACCAAGATCAAATTTATTGGTTGGGCAGAAGGTCGGGTTTGATCAAACCCTAGTTTGGGACTTTGATCGAAAAAAATGGAAAATTAGGGCTTCTGCAAAAGTTGGAATTTTTGAAGTATGTGACCATGGATGGAAGATCCTTAGAAAAATCAAAGTTTAGAGATTTGGATCGAACCTTTTGGTTGGGAAGAAGGGTGGGCTTTATCAAACCCTAGTTTGGGATCCTATCTAGAAGATCCGGAAGTTTCAAAGGCAGTTTTGAGGGGTGAAACTTTGCAGTTTTCAAATTTTGAGTATACCAGCTTGATCAGCTCATCAAGGTGCATATTTCTATCCTTTCAGAAGTTTGAAATTCAAAGTTTTATTTTTTAGGGTTTCTCTAACAAACCCTAATCCAACTCCAGATCTAGTTTCTGCAAATGAAGTGGATTGGGTTAATCCTAGAAGAGAATGGTTTGGTCACCTGCATAAGTGAAGAATGAAACCTAATATGCATGTGATGGGTAAGTGGCCTATGGCACTGTACAACATTCCATTGCTACTTATCTAGAATGAAACCTCTTTGCTGACATGTTGGGAGTTGTGCACACTCTTAACAATGTTCTAGTAGAGATTGGAAGGCATCTAGAAAGTTACAGGATATGGATAAATGTTGTATTGAAGCATTGGCTAAGACAATTGCATGACTGTATGACATATTTATTTATGTGTAAGAATTTGTTCTGAAAACTATGAGATGTTTCTAATCATGCAATTTAACTTGTTTTGTAGGAAAGATCGTATACCATCACCTACAAAAGAAGAACTACAACATTTGTTCAGCAACAAAGTTATCTATTGAACATATTGAAGATATTGAAGTTCCCAGGATTTGGGAAGAATGCCATGATCGAGGAGTACCAATCGATCATGAAGAATGATGTTTGGGATGCAGTCCCAATACCTGAAGGGAAGTTTGTTGTGACTTCCAAGTGGATCTACAAGATCAAGCATGTTGCAGATGGCATCATAGAGAAAGTTGTAGCTCATGGCTTCTCCCAGAAAGAGGGGATAGACTATGAAGAGACTTTTGCTCCTATAGCTAGGTACACTTCCATCAGATCAGTACTTTCCCTAGCTGCAGTGATGAAATGGAAGATACACCAAATGGATGTCAAGACAACCTTCTTGAATGGTGTAGTCGAAGAGGAAGTGTATGTGGAGCAACCACTTAGTTTTGAGACACATGACAGGGAGTCATATGTGTGTAGGTTGAAGAAAGCCTTGCAGCAAACTCCTAGGACTTGGTATGGTAGGATAGATAGCTTTCTATCCAGTTTGTGCTTTACCAAGAGTAAAGTGGATTCCAACCTTGACTACAAGGTTGAGGAAGGCAATCCAATGATGCCACTTTTGTATGTGGATGAACTATTTGTAATAGGTGAGGATGGATTGATTTCCGATACCAGAGGAAGCTTGTTGCCGAGTTTGAGATGAAGGACTTGGGTATGATGCACTACTTTCTAGGCATGGAGGTGTGGCAGAGTGTAGATGGAATCTTCCTTGGACAAGGGAAGTATGTAGTAGAGATCCTGAAGAGGTTCGGGATGATGGACTGCAAGGCCATTGCCACACCTATGGAATCGAACCTGAAGCTTCTGTGTGATGCTTCATCTGATCCGGTTGATGCCACGATGTATCGTCAGATGATTGGGTCCTTGATGTACCTGATGAATATGAGACCAGATATTTGCTTTCTGGTGAACACATTGAGATAGTTCCTGACGGATCCGAGAGGTGTTCACCTGGTTGCCGTAAAGCATATTCTGAGGTACCTGAAGGGTATGGTTGATTACGAGCTCAAGTATGATGTGAATCAAAAGTTTAACCTATAGGGTTATGTTGATTCAGATTGGGCAGGCAATGCTGCAGATAGGAAGAGCACTTCTGGGTGCTGCTTCAATATCAGATCACGTGTGATCTCTTTGTTTAGTAGGAAGCAGTCCTGTGTAGCACTGAGTACAGCTGAAGCAGAGTATGTCACAGCTTGTTTGGCCTGTTGTGAGGTAGTATGGCTCCAGCAGCTACTGTATGAGCTATTTGATCTCCCGTGGGAGGCTACTAGTATCTTTTGTGACAACCAGAGTTGTGTGAAGCTGTCTGAGAACCTGGTGTTCCACGACAGGTCAAAGCACATTGAGATCAAATATCACTATATCAGGGATATGGTACAGAGAGGAGCATTGAAGCTCTTGTATATTGCAATGGATGAGCAGGTTGCGGATGTGTTGACGAAACCACTAGCCAAAGTGAAGTTCGAGTACTTCATAGAGAGGCTTGGTTTTCTTCAGATTGATGACACTTCGAGGAAGAAGTGATGGACACATTTTCTGAAGCCATTCCAAGCATGGTGAGAAGAGGATCCTTCCAGGGCTATGGATGTAATCACTGGATGATGAGCATCAGTACGATGCTCCAGTTACTACTCTGTATATGCATCATGTTGGCTGTTGGATATGATCAGTTGGATCATTTATATGTATGTATGCACCATGTTGGATGCTGGATATGATCAGTTGGATCATTTATATGTATGTATGCATCATGTTGGATGCTGGATATGATCAGTTGGATCATGTGTATGTATTTGTATATGTATCAGGTGGATAAATTGTATGATTAGGTAGATCATGTATGTTGATATGTATCAGGTATGATTAGGAGGATCATGTATTTGTATATGTATCAGGTGGATACATTGTATGATCAGGTAGATCATGTATGATGATATGTATTAGGCAGATACTATGTATGCATCAGGTGGATGCATAGTATGATCAGGATGATCATCGATGATGAGCTTCAAGATGTTGCTCCAGATGACATGCGTCAGGATGATGCAGTGATGATGATCAGGATGATCATGTGTGCATCAGGATGATGTATGGTGAGTATTAGGTTGATACTCTGTGCCCATGGAGAGGTTGTGCAGATAAGCATATAATAGTGCCCTGGGAGGTTTACACATTCTCTTGATAGGTTTTTCCGCTGGCATATAATAGCTCCCTGGGAGATCTAAAAATGCTCTTTCGAGGTTATGCTTTGGGAGGACATATAATAGTGCCCTAGGAGGTTTGTAGATTCTCTTGCTATGTTTTGTTGCTAGCATATAATAGCTCCCTGGGAGATCTGGCAAATGCTCTTTCGAGGTTTTGTCCTATGGCATATAATAGCGCCCTGGGAGATCCGATAGGTTGGGATGTGTTCCCGTAATAAGTCTTGGGATGCTCTTTCAAGGTTTTGCCATGACCACATATAATAGCACCCTGGGAGATCGGATAGGTTGAGTTGTGTGCTCGTAATCAGTCTTGGGATTCTCTTTCGAGGTTTTGTGGTGGGGTCACATGTAATAGCTCCCTGGGAGATCATATACGTTGGGTTGTGTGCCCGTAATAAGTCCTGGGATGCTCTTGCGAGGTTTTGTGACGCACGTAATAAGTCCCGGGGATTCCACATGATGGCCAGTGATGATGAAGACTTGCAAGTGGTGGGCCTACATCTAGTATGAAAAAAGACTGTCTCTATAGAACTTCCTATGACGAGTAGATTTAGAGATTCATTGAGATAGGAACAGCAAGGATGATGATGATGATTCGAGGATGATGATTCAATGATGATGATCCATAGAAGAAGACTTGTGCTAGCAGATTTGTGTCGAGAAATACCTTCCTAGTTAAGAGGGAGTGTTGATGTATATGTAACTTTGGAATGTATTTCATATATGTATATTGTACTCCTATATAGATGGTATTATTCCTCTATATGGAAGTGTTTGTATTCCTATAGAGATGTTATTATTCCTTTATACGGAAGTGTCATCATTTATATTGTAAGTGTTGTAACTTATACTTCATGGGTTATTAGACCACCTTGTTGGGGTCAGCCCTGTATAAGTCATGTGGGTCAAAGGGTTATTAGACCACCCTATTGGGCATCGGCCCAGTCAACATTGTGTTATGTGGTTAAGTTGAGGCCGACCTAGTAAGGTTATTATGAAAGTCAAGTCAAGTATAAATAGAGTGCGGGAGGCACTCTATTTCATCATTCTATTCTCACACACACTCTTTTGAGAGTGGCACACTTGTGGAGGAGGAGAAGCTACTGCTAGGAGATGTCTATCTCTTATGCTTGGGTTGTATCATTGCTCTATCTATCTCTGATGAATTTATTGGGGTTTTTCACCTTTATGGTTTTCCCCAAGTAAACTCTATGTCTCTTGTGTGCTTGCATTATTGTGTCCATGATTGATATGTTGTACATGTTTTTCTCTCTGTTAAGATCCTAGATCAGATTGAAGTAAATTCTACAAAACTAACATGGTATCAGAGCTAGCCTGAAAGAAGGCATGGTATGGCATGTATGACACTTGTTGCACTTGCGATGCTAGGGCTTAATATAGAAAAAACCAGTCATTGTAGCACTTTCACTATAAATCCATTTTGGAGAATTTTTCATATCTGAAACTTTTATAGGTCAAAGAGATGATCCCCATGTACCTTGTGTCCAAAGGAAAACTTCTAATTCGTTGCAATTTGTGTTTTATGATTTGTACAATCTAGGGTTTCTGCCTCTTCCAGATCTGAGTCATAAACAGGTGACCTAGGAAAAAAGGTCATAACTTGGGCTAGGAAGCTCCAAATGAAATTTAGTAAAAAGTGACAGGTATTTCACAGATAGTACATTCTCAGGTAACTTTTTTCGGAGGCTGAAACATAACTAATGACATGTGGCGCGTTGTACAAGTTTGCTCTCCTGTTTTATCCCATAAATAGGTCAGGTTGAGACACTTGGCATAACTCTCTCTCAAAGAATCCATTTGAGGTCAGACCTATGGGGTTTGAAAGATGATAGGTCAGGATACTATAGGAAAACGTTTGAGGCCCTGTTGATTGGAAAGTTTGGAGTTACAATAGAAAAAATGAGGAAAATATTTCTGTCGAAACAAAATTGGATTTTGAGCACCTTCATTCATGGCTCCGAGAATTAGGGTTTCAGAGAAATTTGGTATTTTTGTAATCGGAGACCACGGCTGAATGCTACTCATCAAAATCGAAATTTAGATATCAAGATCAAATTTTTTGGTTGGGCAGAAGGCCGGGTTTGATCAAACCCTAGTTCGGGACTTTGATAAAGAAAGTGGAAAATTAGGGCTTCTGCAAAAGTTGAAATTTTTTAAGTCTATGACCACGGCTGGAAGCTCCTAAGATAAATCTAATTTTAGAACTTTGGATAGAACCCTTTGGTTTGGAAAAAGGGTGGGATTTATCAAACCCTAGTTCGGGATCCTATCTAGAAGATCCGAAATTTTCAAAGGCAATTTTGAGGGGTGAAACTTTGCAGTTTTCAAATTCTGAGTATACCATCTTGATCAGCTCATCAAGATGCATCTTTCTATCCTTTCAGAAGTTTGAAATTGAAACTTTGAATTTTTAGGGTTTCTCTGACAAACCCTAATCCAGCTCCAGATCCATTTTATGCAAATCAAGTGGATTGGGTTAATCCTAGAAGAGAATGGTTTGGTCACCTGCATAAGTGAAGAAGTTCCTGTTTCATAGGGAGATGACGCTAAGACCTTACATAAGAAGATTACAAGCAATCTCAATAGGTATGACTTATTGAGGTATGTTTCAAAATTTGTTCATGATTAAGTTTATGATATGTTTGTCTTCATTAAGATTAGTACAATCTTGATTAGTTTTAGACATGTCGTCTCACCTTAATAAAAATATGAATGCATGATAGAAGATATTCATTGATTAGTGTTTTTTATAGTTATGAGTGTACTAATGCATTGTGGTGTTGTATGACATTGATGTTGTCCGCTAACATGAAAGGTACATCAAGAAAGACAAATCATGTTCTAGTTCAAGAACGTGTGACCATGGTGACATGAAGACAAAGATTCAACCATTGTCATGGATCACATACGAGATCTACTTACGAGTTATGTATAACTTGGTTCTATAATGGTTAACCTATGAGATATGTAGGTTACTAGCACAAGTCATTGAAGAGAACAAGAAGACATTATGCGGGTATGTTAGACATAACTAGCTAACATGCTAATCAAAGTATGGTTTTCCTATATCAAGTTAGAATCCTACCTTGAGTTAGGATCTCTTATATAATTATACATGGCATGATTGATAATGATTATTTATGAAGTTAGAAATTTAAGTAATCTAGGGTTTATGGATATTATGTCTCTTACGTTGATTTATGATATGACTAACCAGAAGAGTTCTATGGTCAAATATGAATATGCATGAGTAAGAGAATTCTTCCCTAAAACATTGAATGTTAATGCTTATTATCTGTGTTTGAAATGATCATGACTATACATGTTTAAGATTATTGTGTTTTGATAGTATTGAGATTATACTAATGAATGTATGAGATCTCGAGGGTAACACAATGATGATACTAGTAAGCATGCATAGTGATCAATGATGGATATAAGTTCAAGGATAGGTAATCCAAGAAGCAAAGATCAAGAGGGAGCACACTCCAGTAGTTCTTGCAAGGAGGCAAAGATTGAGAGGGAGTCCACCCTACAACCAAACAAAGATAAGTATTTGAATTGCCATTTCTTGCATACTTGTTTGTTTAAATAATATTATGATGTATATGCTTATGTTCCTAGACTTAGGGTGTGTATTATGCATATTAGAATAATTGCATTAATGAACAGTATACTACTAATATGCATGTGATGGGTAAGTGGCCTATGGCATTGTACAACATTCCATTGCTACTTATCTAGAACGAAACCTCTTTGCTGACATGTTGGGAGTTGTGCACACTCTTAACAATGTTCTGGTAGAGATTGGAAGGCATCTAGAAAGTTACGGGATATGGATAAATGTTGTATTGAAGCATTGGCTAAGATAATTGCACGATTGTATGACATATTTATTTATGTGTAAGAATTTGTTCTGAAAACTATGAGATGTTTCTAATCATGCAATTTAACTTGTTTTGTAGGAAAGACCGTATACCATCACCTACAAAAGAAGAACTACAACATTTGTTCAGCAACAAAGTTATCTATTGAAGATATTGAAGTTCCCAGGATTCGGGAAGAATGCCATGATCGAGGAGTACCAATCGATCATGAAGAATGATGTTTGGGATGCAGTCCCAAGACCTGAAGGGAAGTCTGTTGTAACTTCCAAGTGGTTCTACAAGATCAAGCATGCTGCAGATGGCAGCATAGAGAAATTTGTATCTCGTGGATTCTCCCAGAAAGAGGGGATAGACTATGAAGAGAATTTTGCTCCTGTAGCCAGGTACACTTCCATCAGATCAGTACTTGCCCTAGCTGCAGTGATGAAATGGAAGATACACCAGATGGATGTCATGACAACCTTCTTGAATGGTCTAGTCGAAGAGGAAGTGTATGTGGAGCAGCCACTTGGTTTTGAGACACATGACATGGATTCATATGTGTGCAGGTTGAAGAAATACTTGTAGCAAGCTCCTAGGACTTGGTATGGTAGGATAGACAACTTTCTATCCAGTTTGGGCTTTACCAAGAGTAAAGCGAATTCCAACCTTTACTACAAGGTTGAGGAAGGAAATTTAGTGATACCACTTTTGTATGTGGATGACCTATTTGTAATAGGTGAGGATGGATTGATTGCCGATAGCAAGAGGAAGCTTGTTGCCAAGTTCGATATGAAGGACTTGGGTATGATGCACTACTTTCCAGGCATGGAGGTGTGGCATAGTGCAGATGGAATCTTCCTTAGACAAGGGAAGTATGCAGTAGAGATCCTGAAGAGATACGGGATGATGGACTCCAAGGCCATTGCCACACCTATGGCATTGAACCTGAAGCTTCTGTGTGATGCTTCATCTGATCCGGTTGATGCCATTATGTATCATCAGATGATTGGGTCCTTGATGTACCTGACGAATACAAGACTAGATATTTGCTTTA
Organism: Larix kaempferi; assembly: GCA_027924585.1. Taxonomy (NCBI): domain Eukaryota; kingdom Viridiplantae; phylum Streptophyta; class Pinopsida; order Pinales; family Pinaceae; genus Larix; species Larix kaempferi. The sequence goes on from BSBM01001430.1 coordinate 15,208,231, forward strand.
CGGTGAACACATTAAGCCAGTTCATGACAAATCCGAGAGGTGTTCACCTCGTTGCTGTAAAGCATATTCTGAGGTACCTGAAGGGTACGGTTGATTACAAGCTCAAGTATGATGCGAATCAAAAGTTTAACCTATAGGGTTTTATTGATTCAGTTTGGGCAAGCAGTGCTGCAGATAGGAAGAGCACTTCTGGGTGCTGCTTCAATATGGGATCAGGTGTGATCTCTTGGTTTAGCAGGAAGCAGTCCTATGTAGCACTGAGTACAACCAAAGTAGAGTATGTTGTAGCTTGTTTGGCTAGTTGTGAAGTAGTATGGCTCAAGAAGCTATTGAATGTGCTATTTGATCTCCCATGGGAGGCTATTGGTATCTTTTGTGACAACCAGAGTTGTGTGAAGCTATCTGAGAACCCAGTGTTCCATAACAGGTCAAAGCACATTGAGATCAAATATCACTATATCAGAGATATGGTGCAGAGAGGAGTAGTGAAGCTATTTTATGTTGTGATGGATGATCAGGTTGCAGATGTGTTGACAAAACCACTAGCCAAAGTGAAGTTTGAGTACTTCAGAGAGAGGCTTGGTGTTCTTCAGATTGATGACACTTTGAGGAAGAAGTGATGGACACATTTGATGAAGCCATTCCAAGCATGGTGAGAGGAGGATCCTTCCATGGCTATGGAAATAACCGGTAGATGATGAGCATCAGGATGATGCTCCAGTTACTGCTCTATATATGCATCATGTTGGATGTTGGATATGATCAGTTGGATCATTTATATGTATGTATGCAACATGTTGGATGTTGGATATGATCAGTTGGATCATTTATATGTATGTACGCATCATGTTGGATGTTGGATATGATTAGTTGGATCATTTATATGTATGTATGCATCATGTTGGATGCTGGATATGATCAGTTGGATCATGTGTATGTATTTGTATATGTATCAGGTGGATACATTGTATGATCAAGTAGATAATGTATGTTGATATGTATCAGGTATGATCAGGAGGATCAGGTATTTGTATATGTATCAGGTGGATACATTGTATGATCAGGTAGATCATGTATGATGATATGTATCAGGCAGATACTGTGTATGCGTCAGGTGGATGCATTGTATGATCGAGATGATCATGGATGATAAGCTTTAGGACGTTTCTCCAGATGACATGCATCAGGACGATGCAATGATGATGATCAGGATGATCATGTGTACATCAGGATGATGTATGGTGATTATTAGGTTGATACTCTTTGGCCGTGGACAGGTTCTGCAGATAAGCATATAATAGCGCCCTGGGAGGTTTGTAGATTCTCTTGCTAGGTTTTTCCATTGGCATATAATAGCTCCCTGGGAGATCTAGCAAATGCTCCTTCAAGGTTTTACTTTGGGAGGACATATAATAGCGCCCTGGGAGGTTTGCAGATTCTCTTGCTAGGTTTTGCTACTAGCATATAATAGCTCTCTGGGAGATCTGGAAAACGCTCTTTCGAAGTTTTGTCCTATGGCATATAATAGCACCCTGGGAGATCCGATAGGGTTGGATGTTTTCCCATAATAAGTCCTGGGGATTCTCTTTCAAGGTTTTACCATGACCACATATAATAGCGCCCTGGGAGATCCAATAGGTTGAGCTGTGTGCTCATAATTTGTCCTGGGATTCTCATTCGAGGTTTTGTGGTGGGGTCGCATGTAATAGCTCCTTGGGAGATCCGATAGGTTGGGCTGTGTGCCCGTAATAAGTCCTAGGATGCTCTTGCAAGGTTTTGTGATGCACGTAATAAGTCCTGAGGATTCCATAGTATGGCCAGTGATGATGAAGACCTGTAGGTGGTGGGCCTACATCCAATATGAAAAAGGATTGGCTCTGTAGAACTTCCTATGACAAGTAGATTTAGATATTGATTGAGATAGTAGCAGCAGTGATGATGATGATCATTCGAGGAAGATGATTTGTTCATGATGATCCAGAGAAGAAGACTTGTGCTAGCAGATCTGTGTCGAGAAATACCTTCCTAGTTAAGAGGAAGTGTTGATGTATATGTAACTTCGAAATGTATTTTATATATGTATATTGTACTCCTATAGAGATGGTATTATTCCTCTATACGGAAGTGTTTGTATTCCTATAGAGATGTTATTATTCCTCTATATGGAAGTGTCATCATTTATATTGTAAGTGTCGTAACTTATACCTGATGGGTTATTAGACCACCTTGTTGGGGTCAGCCCGGTATAAATCATGTGGGTCAAAGGGTTATTAGACCACCCTATTGGGGGTCGGCCATGTGGGTTAAAGGGTTATTAGACCACCCTATTGGGGGTCGGCCATGTGGGTCAAAGGGTTATTAAACCACCCTATTGGGCATCGGCCCAGTCAGCATTGTGTTATGTGGTTAAGTTGAGGCCGACCTAGTAAAGGTTATTAGGAAATTCAAGTGAAGTATAAATAGAGTGCGGGAGGCACTCTATTTCATCATTCTATTCTCTCATACAGTCTTTGGAGAGTGGCACACTTGTGGAGGAGGAGAAGCTGCTGCTAGGAGATGTCTATCTCTTATGCTTGGGTTGTGTCATTGCTCTATCTATCTCTGAGGAAGTTATTGGGGTTTTTCACCTTTATGGTTTTCCCCAAGTAAACTCTGTGTCTCTTGCGTGCTTGCATTATTGTGTCCATGATTTATATGCTGTAGATATGTTGTACATGTTGTTCTCTCAATTAAGATCCTAGATCAGATTGAAGTAAATTTTGAAAAAACTAACAACTAGGTCCACGTGGAGAATGGGTCCCCAAGTTGAGCACTCTACATGTGCCAAGTAGGTAGGCACATCCCCACAAATACCAAATCACACACTCCACATATATTTATACAACACTGCATATTTGTATGCACCCACAAGTGCAAATTCATCCAAATTCATCCACTCCACATATTTTTATGCAACAAGTCCCTGCCCTCCTACTCCAAATAACTCCCAAGGAGCAAAAACAGTTAAAAGCATCTACTTTCAGCATTAATGCACCCTCATGTATGAATTTCCTCCCATACATGTGCACCCCCTCTCTAGCAAGATCTTGCTCATGGTGAATTCTCAACAAATTGAAAAAGAATGAAGAACTTCACTTAAGCACTCATGTAGTTGATGATGAATGAAAAACAAGTTCAAAGCAACAAGGAAAAAAACTAACACTTCCTCCTTGCTAAGAACATCCTCTCCATCAAACCAGATACTCTCTTAGCATTTCAAACTTACCCTTTGCTAGTGTCTTTGTCATATTGTCGACCACTTGTGAATATGAAGGAATGTAAATTAGGATCACTACTTCCTTCTGTATTTTGAAATCTCTTCAGAATATTCCAGGTGTATTTATCTTGTGTTAGATTTGTAAGAATCAATTCAATATGATCTAGGATCTTATCTGAGAGAATCACATGTACAACATATCAATCAAAACTGACAATCACAAGAGACAATAGACACGAAGTTTCCTTGGGGAAAACCAATAAGGTGAAAAACCCCAATAACTTCCTTAGAGATAGATAGAGCAATGATACAAAACCCAAGCATAAGAGATAGTCTCCTAGCATCTTCTCCTCCTCCAATTGTGCGCCACTCTCCAATGAGAGAATGAATGAGAAAGTGAATGATCAAATAGAGTGCCTCCCACACTCTATTTATACTTGACTTGACTTGCCTAATAACCTTACTAGGTCGGCCTCAACTTAATCACATAACATAATGCTGAAAGGGCCGACCCCACTAGGGTGGTCTAATAACCCTTTAACACACATGGCTCATACAGGGCCGACCCCATCAAGCTGGTCTAATAACCCATCAAGTATGAGTTACGACACTTGCAATACAAATGATGACACTTCCAATCAGAGGGATAATACATCTCTGTTGGGGATACAATAAAGTACAAATGTAATATATACAATGTGCAAGTGAAATACATTTTGAAGTTACAAATACATCAACAATCCCTCTTAACTAGGAAGGTATTTCTTGACATGAGTCTTCAGCACAAGTCTTCTTCTCTGGATCATCGTCACTAGATAGTCATCATCGACACTACTACTATCTCGATCAATCTCCAATCTACTTGTCATAGGAAGTTCTATAGAGCCAACCCTTTTTCATGCTGGATGTAGGCCTAGCCTCCATGTAGGTCTTTATCATCTCTGTGAGCAAGCCATCAAGCAGGTACAACTCAAGACAGATTACACTACCTCTGCAAAACCTGCAAGATCTCTTAGGACTGATCATATGCCACCGCAAAACCTACAAGAGCATCTCAGGACTGATTATATGCTTCTACAAAACTTCTATACCCTACTGTCACATCATCATCTTTAGATCACCTCATAGTCCATGGAGCACAATCCAGATGCACATCACACAACACTTACACTCACTGGCATGGGAAGAGACACCTCAACAATCTGTGAAAGGCCCAGCACTTATATCTATGCCATGGGAAGACACACTTCAACCATGCGAGAATGGCATCGCACTTATATCCATAGCCATGGGAAGACACACTTCAACCATGCTAGGAATGGCACAACACTTATATCGCAGCCATGGGAAGACACACTTCAACCATGCTTGAATGGCATAGCACTTATATCGCAGCCATGGGAAGACACACTTCAACCATGCTAGAATGGCATAGCTCTTACATCAACTACCATGGGAAGACACACTTCAACCATGTCGGAATTTCCCTAGCCCTTATATCTGCACCATGGGAGGACACACCTACCACCATGTGAGAATGGCTCATGTGCATTTGTTTCTCCGGACTCATCACTTCCCCTTGGAAGGAATCTTGATCTAAAGTACACCAAACCTCTCTCTCAAGTACTCAAACGTCACTTTGGCCAGTGGCTTGGTCAACACATCGACTATCTGCTCATCCGTCGCAACATACAGGAGCTTCACTGCTCCTCTCTGCACCATATCCCTGATATAGTGGAACTTGATCTTAATGTGCTTCGACTTGTCATGGAAGACTGGGTTCTCCGACAACTTCATACAACTCTGGTTGTCGCAATATATACAAGTAGCACTCACCGGAAGATCAAACAAACCAGACAGTAGCTTCCTAAGCCATACTGCCTCACAACCAGCCGAACAAGCTGCGACATACTCTGCTTCGGCTATACTCAGTGCCACACATGATTGCTTCCTGCTAAACCAAGAGATCATACCAGATCCCATACTGAAGTAGCACCCTGAAGTGCTCTTCCAATCAATGGCACTACCTACCCAATCCAAATCAGCATAACCCTCTAGGTTAAACTTTTGATTTGCCTCATACTTGAGCCCATAGTCAATTGTACCCTTCAGGTACCTCAGAATATGCTTTGTAGCTATCAGGTGAGCATGTCTCGGATCTGTCAAGTACTGGCTCAAGATGTTCACCGCAAAGCAGATATTTGGTCTCGTATTTGTCAGGTACATCAAGGACCCAATCATCCGACGATACATCGTGGCATCAACCAACGCAGATGAAGCATCACACAGAAGCTTCAAGTTCGATGCCATAGGTGTGGCCATGGCCTTGCAGTCCATCATCTCGAACCTCTTCAGGATCTCCACTGCATACTTCCCTTGTCCAAGGAATATTACATCGGTGCTCTGCCACACCTCCATACCTAGAAAGTAGTGCATCATACCCAAGTCATTCATCTCGAACTCGGAAGCAAGCTTCCTCCTCATATCGACAATCAAACTATCCTCACCTGTAACAGACAGGTCATTCACATACAGAAGTAGTATCACTATATTGCCTTCCTCAACCTTGCAGTAAAGGTCGAAGTCCACTTTACTCTTAGTAAATCCCAAACTAGATAGGAATCCATCTATGCTTCCGTACCAGGTCCTGGGTTCCTGTTTCAAACCATATAGGGCTTTCTTCAATTTGCACACATGAGTCCCTCTATCATGTGTCTCAAACCCGAGTGGCTGCTCCACATACACTTCCTCTTCAACTACACCATTCAAGAAAGTTGTCTTGACATCCATCTGGTGTACCTTCCATTTCATCACTATAGCTAGAGAAAGTATTGATCTAATGGAAGTGTATCTAGCCATAGGAGATAAAGTCTCTTCATAATCAATCCCTTCTTTTTGGGAGAACCCACGAGCTATAAACCTTGCCTTGTATTTCTCTATGCTACCATGCTTGATCTTATAGATCCACTTGGAAGTCACAACAGACTTCCTTCAGGTCTTGGGACCACATCCCAAACATCATTCTTCATGATCCACTGATATTCCTTGATCATGGCATTCTTCCATTACTGCATCCCGTATCCTCGGAACTTCAGATTCTTCAATATCTTCAATAGATAGATTTTTTTTTTTAAACTTCGTTGTTGGAACAAATGTTGTAGTCCTTCTTTTATAGGTGATTGTACATGATCTTTCCTACAAGTCAAATTCAATTGCATGATTAGAAACTTCTCATATTTTACAGAACAAAGTATTACACATAAAGGCATATGTCATACAATCATGCAATTATCTTAGATAATACTTCAATACAACATTTATCCATATCCCGTAACTTTCTAGATGCCTTCCATCTCTACCAGACCATTTGTTAAGAGTGTGTACAACTCCCAACATGTCAGCAAAGAGGTTTCATTCTAGATAAGTAGCAATGGGATGTTGTACAGTACCATAGGCCACTTACCCATTACTATATTAGTAGTATCTTGTTCATCAATGCAACTATTCTAATATGCATAACACACAACCTAAGTTTAGGAACATAAGTATATACATCATTGAACAATATTATTTAAACAATCAAATATACAAGAAATGACAATTCAAATACTTATCTTTGTTTGTTTGTTGGGTGGACTCCCTCTCAGTCTTTGCTTCCTGGATTACCTATCCTTGAACTTATATCCATCCTCGATCACTATGCATGCTTACTAGTATCATCATTGTGTTATCCTCAAGATCTCATACATAATCATACATTCATTAGTATAATCTTAATACTACCAAAACACAATAATCTTAAATATGTATAGTCATGATCATTTCAAACGTAGATAATAAGCATTAGCATTCAAAGTTTCAGGGAAAACTTCTCTTACTCATTCATATTCATATTTGACCATAGAACTCTTATGGTTAGTCATATCATCAATCAAGGTAAGAGACCTAATATGCATAAACCCTAGATTACTGAAACTTGTAACTTCATGATTAATCATTATCAATCATACAAAAGTATAAGATCCTTACATAGGGTAGGATTCTAACTTGATATAGGAAAAACATACCTAGTCATCATATTTGCTAGTTATGTCTAGCAATGTTTTTCTTGTTCTCTTCAATGACCTACATAACTCATAAGTTAACCATTGTAGAACCAAATTATCCATACCTCTATCTGATCCATGACTATGGATGAGTCTTTGTCTTCATGTCACTATGGTATTGATCTAGGACTTGATTTGTACCTCCATGTTAGCGGATAACATTCTCCTCATACAACACCACAGTGCATTAGTACAATCATAATACAATCATAAGTGTCATAAACCTAATCAATGAATGTATTCTATCATGCATTCATACTTTTACTAGGGTGATAAGACAAGTCTAAAATTAAACAAGATTGTTACTAAACTCAATAACATGAAGACAATCATATTATAAACTTAATCATGAACATATTTTAAAACATACCTGTAAGTCATGCCTATCAGATTGCTTGTAGTAGTAGTTGTTGTTGTTCCTTTTGTTCTTAGGACAATCTGAGGAAAAGTGTCCTCTTCTTGGTATGTTCTGTGTGAGCTTGATCTTCATTCCCCATATTTTCTTCTCGAGCTACAATCCAAGCTTCTTCCTAAGATAATTCTTCTGACATCCTATTGAATGAGATAAGTTTCTTCCGAGCACAAATTCCTTGGATGAAGGAATCCCATGATCTAAGAAGGCCATTAAGAGTGGTCATTACCACTTCTCCATTCTCTATATCTTCTCCCACAGATTCAAGTTGTTCTTTTATCTAGGAGACCCTTGAGAAATAAGACTGCATGGTCTCCGCATTCTGGATCTTGATATTCTTTAATTGATTCCTCAAGGTCATCTTCTGATTTATATTCTTCCCTTCAAAAAGCTTGGTGAAGGAATCAAACATCTCCTTAGGTGTCTTCAGAGATGACACATGTGGCATGAGATGGTCTTTGATAGAATCAACAATGATCCTCTTAGCCTTGACCAAGTTCCTCTTGTGTAGGCCTTAGTCTCTTCTTCCTCTGGGACAGGAAGCCCTTCACTTATGTAGGTGTCCTACTCACTTTCTTCTAGAATTGATCCAATCCTATACTTCCATGCTCGAAATTTATCAACCCCTTCAAGCTTATCCTCAAGCTTAGTGTGGTGAGACATCTTAAATGGAAATATAAAAGATGAGGTCTTACCACTTGATTTTCTGAAAAACTGGATTTGGTGCTGGATTAGGGTTTGTCAGAGAAACCCTAAAAATTCAAACTCTGAATTTCAAACTTCTGGAAGGATAGAAAGATGCACCTTGCTGAGCTGATCAGGATGGTATACTCAGAATTTGAAAACTGCAAAGTTTTACCCCTCAAAATTGCTTTTGAAACTTCTGGATTCACTGGGCACGAACCTGAATTAGGGTTTGATTTTCCCAGAGCTTCACCCAACCAAAAAGTTCGATCCAAAGCTCTAAACTTTGATTTTTTTAGAGGAGCTTCTCGCTGTGGTCTAAAATTTTAGAAATTTCAAATTTTGCAGAAACCCTAATTTCCGGATTCACTAGATAGGACCCCAAACTAGGGTTTGATTTTCACAGAGTTTCACCCAACCAAAAAGTTCGATCCAAAGCTCTAAAATTTGATTTTTCTGAGTATCTTCGAGTCGTGGTCTCAGATTTCAGAAATTCCAATTTTTTCAGAAACCCTAATTTTTAGGTCAAAAACTTAAAGTGCTCAGAATTGAATTCTGTTACGACAGAAAGATGTGCCCTTGCAAGGAGAGTCAATATAGCCTCCTTCCTTTGAAGATCTGTGGAGAGAAACCCCCAAAAAAAGAAACCCTACCTTCCACAACTGCATAGTGTCTTCTTCTTAGGTTAGCTCTGATACCATGTTAGATTTTTAAGCATCAATTCAATATGATCTAGGATATTATCTGAGAGAATAACATGTACAACATATCAATAAAAAGATAAAATCATAAGAGACAATAGACATAGAGTTTCCTTGGGGAAAACCAATAAGGTGAAAAACCCCAATAAATTCCTTAGATATAGATAGAGCAATGATACAAAACCCAAGCAGAAGAGATAGTCTCCTAGCAACTTCTCCTCCTCCAATTGTGCACCACTCTCCAATGAGAGAATGAATGAGAAAGTGAATGATCAAATAGAGTGCCTCCCACACTCTATTTATACTTGACTTGACTTTCCTAATAACCTTACTAGGTTGGCCTCAACTTAATCACATAACATAATGCTAACAAGGCTGACCCCACTAGGGTGGTCTAATAACCCTTTAGCCCACATGAATCATACAGGGTTGACCCCATCAAGGTGGTCTAATAACCCATCAAGTATGAGTTACAGCACATACAATACAAATGACGACATTTCCAATCAAAGGGATAATACATCTCTGTTGGGGATACAATAAAGTACAAATGTAATATATACAATATGCAAGTGAAATACATTCCGAAGTTACAAATACATCAACATCTTGCTCAAGTAAGACTTCATCAACTTCTTGCCATTGTCTAATGTCCTTCATGTCAAACTCATGGGAAAATTTCTTCTCACACTAGAATATTAGTTGTTTAGAACTCTCTGATATGATAAAATCATCTACATCGATAACTAATACAGGTGGATCGGATCTGTCAAAACACCAAAGATTAAAATATCCAGAACTCTTCGAAAATCCCAACCTAAGTTTCATCTCGCTTCCCAAGGCCATTCAGGGACACCAAGAGAATTTCAAGCAGGTGCATAAAACCAAACCAAGCAACAAAATTGAGTTTCATTGCCTGCTACAAGTGTGCTTGGGAAAGGAAGAGATGATTACGATTCCCACGCACTCACTTGGCACATTTTTAAAAATATTAGCATAACGTGCAGAAATTGCATTGCACGTCACTTAACAAAACCCTAGTTTAGAAAACCATCAAAATAGACAACTTTCAGTCCATGCAACCACTGGACAGAGGTGTCCCTAGCGGTACTTGGGTGTCTCGAATTCAATGAAGTTGATCGTTTGTCCATTGGATCCACGGTTTTTCGAGTTATTTGGAGTTTCATCTCGCTTCCCAGGGCCATTCACGGAGACCAGGCAAATTTCAAACCGGGGCATAAAAACCAAAGTGAGCAAATAAATTGAGTTCCATTGCCTCCTGCAAGTGTGTTTGGGAAAGTACGAGATGACTGCGATGCCCTCACACTCACTCGGCACATTTTAAAAAATATTAGCATATCGTGCATAAATTACATTTCACGTAAGTTAGAAAAACCCTAGTTTAGAAAACCATCAAAATAGAAATTCCATGAAGCCATTGGATAGGGGTGTCCATAGTGGTACTCGGATGTCACTAATCCTTCGGAACTGACGGTTTGTCCACCAGAGTCATGGTTTTCGAGTTACGATGAGTTTCATCTTGCTTCCCAAGGCTATTCAGGGACACCATGCAAATTTCAATGGGGGGCATAAAAACCAAACCGAGCAATGGAATTGAATTTTGTTGCCTCCTGCAAGTGTGTTTGGGCAAGGATGAGATGAACACGATTCCCACACAATCGCTCCCCACATTTTTCAAAATATTAGCCTATGGTGCAGAAATTGCATCGCATATCATTACGGAAAACCCTATTTTAGAAAACTGTAAAAATAGACAATGTTCGGTCAATGAAGCCATCGAATATGGATGTCACTAGCTATACTTAGATGTCACAAATCCAACAAAATCGACAATTTGTCCATCGAAGCCATGGTTTTCGAGTTGTTGCGAGTTTCATCTTGCTTCCCATTGCCATTAAGGGAAACCAAACAAATTTCAACCGGTAGCATAAAAACCAAACCGAGCAATGGAATTGAGTTATGTTACATATTGCATGTGTATTTAGGAAATGGCGAGAGGACCACGATGCACATGCATTCACTTGGAACATTTAGAACATCTTATCCCATCGTGCAAAAATTGCACTGCACATATCTAATCAAAACCCTAGTGTAGAAAACCATCAAAATAAATTATGTTTGGTCCATGAAGTCATCAGACAAAGGTGTCCCTATAGGTGTTCGGATGTCAAGAATCCATCGAAACTGGCGATTTTCCCATCTAAGCCTCATTTTTTGATTTATTTCAAATTTCAACACTCTTCCCAAGGTCATTCAGGTATACTAGGCGGAAATTCAACCAGGGGAATAAAAACAATTCAAGTAACGAAATTGAGTTTCATTGCCTCTTGCAGTTACTTGGATAACATGAATCCAGCGAAGCTTTATAAGCTATGCGATTATTATACCCATGATATGATTAATATGTTAAAAACTATATTTATGCTAATATTCTTTTAGCCATGTTTATGAGGGGATATTATCAAGCATGTTATATTAAATTTACTTTTAGATTAAAAATGTAAACAATTCATGAACATGATTGAGATATGAAAACCATGGTTAATATGATCTTAAAGATATAGATTGAATAACATGTTATATAGAGAGATTTAATGATATAACAACTTTATACAAAAAAAAGGTTCAAAGTGAATACTATATGTGATATCATATTTTTCTCCACTTTATATATAATCACTGGGATGTCTATTTTTCCTTGCCTCTATGTCTTGTTGTGATATGAAAATTTATGGTGTACATGTGTGTGTATGTGTGAGTGTGTGCATGGTTGTGGATACACTTTATATGTATGGTTACTATCTGTTGATGAGGTGATGTTTATATTCATGGTTGGAAAACTCATGAGAATGCATAAATTATCACACTAATATTTGCAATATAACACAAAATATGCATTATGTAATTAAATTAATACTAATGTTTTAAATTGATTATTTCTTGTTGTTTGCAGAACAATGGTGAAGATGACTCAGATGATCTAGATTATGTTGTCACCAATGTACTAGAGAAAGATATTGTTGATAATGATGCAAATGGATCAGATGAAAATGATGATGAATATGATGTTGGGATAGATGAGGATGAGGATGAGGATGAGGATGATAATGGTGGTGGTGATGATGATGATGGTAGCCATTGATGCTACTATTGAGATTGTGGATGTTTATTGCGTTCTCGATGCTACTAGACATGTAATCTTATTTTTTGTGAGGATCCACGTTCATATTAAATTCTAGGTCACTTTGATTTGTATGGTGGATTTATGTTGACATATAAACTTTGATTACCCTTTATCATTTTGACATTTCTAAATATGGATATTAAAAAAGATATTTCTTGTGATATTGATATTTTCACTATATATATTGTTCACTTGTTCTTTAACCTTAATATGATGATCTATATGATAGGTTATTGATGTGATGATGTTTTATAATTTCACTTCTTTTGATGAAAGATAATGGTGATGTTATCGTTATTATATTGTAAATTTATTTATATTGGAAATTGATGATGATGTTTTCATGTAAAATTGATATATATGATGATGTTACTACTTTGGATAAATGTTGCATGTTCGTGTTAAATTTTATTCATAAATGCTATGCAATTAATTTCAATAATGATATCTACAATTAATTTGAATGGTTCATTATGTTATTTCAGAACTATGACGTAAATGATATATGAGAACTATTGAAATTAATAAAATAATTATAATAATTTGATATAAAAAATATTTTAGCACTCAATTGGATATAGTTGTAGGTGTTAAATAGAAAGCCTAATCTGGTGCTAATTGTTATACCTCAATATTACACAGTAAACCCTAGTGTCACATCATTACACCAAGTGACTTAATGACACTTCCCCTTAATGATCATCTGGACACCTAGGAGTGAAGTCTATTTCCTTAACACTGAAAGCAACATTTTACCTGCCACGTGTCACCCAGACAGATCCAATCTACAAGAATTATCGCACTCTGCACATCTATGGAGGCGTGATAATTAGGGTTACCTCATTTTTCTCCTACCCTAGGGCGCGGTAATACCACGTTATACTTAGACCTGGGGGCGCGATAATCCAGTTTTCCATGGATTTTGGGATCTTAACTTTTGAGATATGTTCTTGGGAAACAACCTTGATTCGATCCCAACCCCTCTCTTTGTTTAGTAGGCCTAATTCACTAAACACTCTTTAGATCCATTTTACTCTCCTTGTGGTTACCATGGGGATTCACTTAATAAACCGCTATCATAGCACGTTCGTTCGTGGCATATGAAACAATACCCCTATTTTCACTAAATATTGGAAAATACCTTCCAAAATAATTTTTATTAACCCCCTCCCAATATGCCTTCCCAATTTAGAAAAACCCCTATTTTCACTAGATATTGTATGTATCAATTTTTTCATTAACATTTTTTATACCCCTTTATATTTATACCTAGTATATTGATATGATACCCCTCTTATGGCCCCACATGCATTCTACAATGCACCTTTCTTCTTTCGATGTATATTGTGGATGCACATTACTTCACCCACAATGCAGTTACTCAACCACATATCATTATGATTTGCAACATCTAATGGTCTAATGAAGAGATAGGAGATCACTTCTTGTATGTCACTAGAGCCAATGCACATAGTACAACATTTAGATTGCATGTTGCAGTTCCCCAATCATTGGTTAAGCCTATTGTGGGCTAGGTATCCAAGCCCCCAGGGCCTGTAACAAGATCTAGGAGGCTGACTAAACCTCCCAAGGCCTATAATAGGAATGAGTGGTTGGGTATTCAAGCCCCCAAGGCCTATCGAGGTCCTATAAAAGGCCCTGGAGGCTTAGAGCCTCACAAGGCTATTGGTAACAATTGGCTATCAATGACCATTGTATCTCGACTATGATCGGCTGGAAACCCTATTCACCACGAAACCCCTGGCCTCAAGCATGCCTCAAGACGCGATTTCGCTACGTACCGGTAAGCCCAAGCCTTGCCTCAACGTAATTTCTCATCCGGCCGTGATCCCACCATCTCCGTTTGGCGGATATTTGTTAGCCCACCCATATAGAAAAGACCCCAAAGTATTTTTGTATTGTTACATTAAATAAAAAAACCGTTTGCCCCTTAATATATAAGCAATATAATTTCTTAGGTTTTCATGATTATTTAATACCCCGATATGAATGAACGTGATATTATATTTGCTTCTAGTGAAGCCCCTGTGGTGGTTACCCTTCCCAACACTATAAAGGAGAGGCCTTGCATGGACCAAAGGGAGGAATTTTGAGGCATCAAGCCTATGATCATAATCCTTTTGCAGAGATAGCTAGAGGAAGGACTTGGAGCTGAGTTGGCTTGGACATCAAGCAACCTTTGTAAGAATCTTCAAGTTGTAATAAAGTTAACTTGTCTTATTTCCCAACTCATGTGTATTGATTAGATTTCAATTTCATGGCTTGTATTTATGTGGATTTATATTCTAACTCATGATTCAGAGATAATGGAGAATTGTATATGCTTGTGTACTTTTTTATCTCAATAGGTTCATCGTGTGGACTTTGGGACCGAAACGACGTGCAGGACGAAAGATAAAGAGTGAAGGTGAGTTACTCTCTCTCATCCTCTTCAATACAAGAATTCTGAAATACTTGTTTAATCTAGGGAACAATATCACATTTGTTTCATTTTTGTCTTAGTGTAGAGTTAGTGTTTCTTGCTTTATCCTAAGAGGGCTTCTTCTTATCCATAGGAAGAAATCTCTACAACAAAAACTGGCGACTCCACTGGTTTGAACCCCTTTTTGTTTGAGTTCTTTTACTTTCATTCATTTTTTATTGTGAATTTTCTCTTCTTTCAAACCAGTTGTGAAAGTTGGTATTTTTGACATCCATTCACCCCCCTCCCCTCTGCATCAGACCTCTATCGATGATGAGTGAGTCCTCTGGGTTGGAAAACCCTTGAAAAGTAAAAAATGTTTCTTAAATTCCTGTCCATTTCTTTTTTCTGAGATTTATCGCACCCCTCATTCTTACCAGAATGCGATAATCTACCTTTACTGCGCCTGGGCTGATTGCTACCACGCGATAATCTCTGTAAAACGGGGAATTTTCTTAGTGTGGTTGGTTACCTTTGGTCATTTTTTGGATTTCTCTACTCCTGGTTGTTGCTCTGATTTTATCAGACCTCTATAACCTGCCCAGCTACAGTACAATGCTTGCATTTCATTTTTTGAAATCTTTCTAAACACCTTTGACATCTTTGGGTTTGTGGTCATTGTTATCACTATACCTGCTTATTCATTATCTGTTGCCTCCTGTCTACATACCCTGTCACTGTTCAATCAGTTGCAAGTCTGTTTTGGTTTTCTTTTATTTGTTTTGTGCTTGGATTTCTTGAGTTAGTGTCATTATACCCATATTGATCACCTCCTTACCATTTTTCACATTTGCTTGGTCCTTTCATGATAATCAAGTTTTTGCTACTGTTCGCTATGTCTCAAGTGCTACATTATCCTCTAGGGTGCTAAAATCCTATAGTATTTATTGACACGATCATCGACTAGTTTGTGGAGAGGGCCTCCCGTCGTTTCGTGGGTAAGCCGTGAGGATTGGTTCCAGATGAACTTTGTGGAATATAGCACTCCACTTAGCTCCTAAGGAATATCGATCCATTGTCTTCCTTGTACTCTACCGTATAGGTGATACAAGGGTGATAAGGCAGAAGTGCCAGTATTCTTCTCCGACGTGCCATGAACGAGGTAGCTTAGTAACTTTTCTTCTAGGGCTATTTACCTAGGATCCCTTTCGGTAGAGGGATATCCTTCTATGATTGCTCTCTCATTTTGTATTGTTCGACTTGTATTTCATCACCTTGTGAAGGATACAACATGTTGAGGTCTCCAACTCTTAGTTATGAGGTTTTGCGTGCTATTTCATCTTCTTAGAGGGTCATTTTTTCTTTTTAGTGACTTCTTGTTGGCATTCTAGCCACCTTTGTTCCAGCTTGCTTACTGTGACGCCGGTCTCAGTATAGTTTTTTGAGCTTGTTGTTTTTTGGCTTGTGAGTCTTGCTTTTTCTAGCTCCCCTTTTGCACACTTGGTTGCTTTAGAGTTTTTGAGTTCTTTTCTATGCGACTGTCCCTGAACTTGTATTCCCATCATTATGTCTGAACCACGGAGATCACGAAGAGTATATGGATGAAGGCCACCACCACCAACACGGACCTCTGGTCCACCTACATCACATATCCCTGCCCCTGCCCGCCACGGCGCTGGACGAGGGAATGTTCCACCACCTATCCGCACTACATCTTCAGCTCCTTCTGTACCTGTAACTGACAACGTTGTCTCAGAGCCTCTTACAGTTATTGAAACCAATAATACACCTGAGATTCTAGTTGTCCCACAACCCACTGTCATTCCAGAAATTCCTCCCACAGTGGATAACACACCGGCTGCGGAAGTTAGTAGCGCACACGATCCTATCCCAGAGGTCATCACCCTCCCAGATGCTAGCACTACACCGCCAACAAACACTTTCTACGATGCTCTTGAAGGATCTGTTGGAACCATTGGAGGATCTGATGAAGATACGTCCGAGTTGATTCCAGTATCAGACGGATACCTTGAAGTTATTGAAGAAACCAAACTACCTAACACACCATTTCAACCTGAGTTTGAATTTTTTACCTCCCAGGAGGAACCTCCTCCTGCCACCACTACACCATTAGGTGTTCACACTCATGAAACAGGTGCTTCTAGCAATATACTGTTCACCATGTCCCTCCATGATCTCCCCTCGGGACAAGAGATTATGGCGTCTATCCAATCTAACATTGTTAGTCTGGCTAACTCTCCTTTAACATCAAAACATTTCAAACGTGATACCGAGCAAATGCTCTCATCGACTTCCCAATACCAACCTAGCACCCGCCCTCCTGGTTGCTGAGCTCCCAATATTCCATCTAGCACAGAGTTTCATCACTCCTATGCTGACAGATCTGGACCCTCAAACTTCACTTTACCTGAACTCTTTCCGGATCCCGATGAGACAGCTCACATTTTTGACCCCTCATGGGATACAAATCCGGGCCAAGCCCTCAATGATCCTCCTATTTTTCAAGACCCCATGGACGTGATGCCTAATACCCCTCGGTTAAATTCCCCACACTTGCTTCCGTACAATATGTTCGAAATATCTTCAGGGAACACACCCATTATGAGGGATAACCCAATGTTCTCACCATCCCCACTTGAAACATATGGAAGACCCTCTCAACAAATTGGCACCTTCGGTGCTATTGGCCAATCGACACTACCCCATCTTTCTAGTATTGGAAGAACATCAAGTCATATTGTTGGATCATTCATGTTGATCGGAGGTTCATCTTCGGCCACCATCTACACCATTTCAGGAGGCGGACAACCGACTACTGGAACCATTGATCCCAAAAACCAAACCCCTCTGAGCAGACCATCAAACCCGTCTGTAGGAGGACAACCATGTTTTGGGAACACTCGTCCCAGTCACCAACCTCTTCCCACTGGACCATCCAATCCACCTACTGGAGGGAAACCTCTTGGTACCATCCAAAGCGGAGCTACTCAACAAACACCTCCATTCTTTCCATCGGCTCAACAAGGCCCTTCATTTAGAGGAGTACCACTTATCAATGCCCCCACTGGTACCATTCAACAACCCTCTCAACTAGCACTATCTGCTTAGTTGGGCACATATAATTTACCTGGAAGTGGACAACCTCATGTCGGTATCCCAACCAAACCCCATTTTCAGCATCCCTCATCAGGAACGCTTCCTTCTTGGGAATCCCAAGTCCCACAGAGTGGGGGATACTCTTTGTTCGGAAGCTGGAATCAAGCTAGCGGAAAACCTATTCAACCGTTCATCCCCCCCAACCTGAACTCTAGCATTCCTTAACCTTCAGCCATGAATACTCCATGGAGCCCACCTCTTCAACCTCCACCTCTTTATCAAGGTGGAACTAATATTCCATGGACACGATTTTTTCAAGCATCCCCTAACCCTGGTATGGGAAATCCTCCACCCAATCAAGGTGGTGGCAACATTCCTGGGATGCAACAATCCCAGGGAATCATACCCCAACAAGGAATAGGAAACATTCTTGGGATGCAACAATCCCAGGGAACCATACCCCAACAAGGAACAGGAAACATTCCTGGGACGCAACAACCCCAGTGTACTATACATGTTATCCCCACTCAGCAGAACATTCAACAACCGGTTACTACTGTGATTCTAACTCAGACAATAAATCCCATGAGTTCGAACACACAACCAGTTAACTAGATGGTCTACTACCCTCAGAACTTCCAACAGTATCCCATGGGAAACATGTATGGGTACAACACGCAGCACTATTTTGTGCAGGGTCCTACGGGCATCCCTATGCCATACAATTACTACTCATACCCGCAGCCCAATCGTCAATTTCCTTTCTTGGACATGCTAGACTTACCCGATTTGTCGAGGCTTATTAACGACCCCATATGGCATGAACCACATTGGCCACAGATCACATCCAAACAACCATCGGACATTCCCAAGTTTGATGCCAAACCCTGGAAAGACCCCAAGAACCACGTAATGACCTTCCATCTTTGGTGTTCTTCGAACTCATTGATTGACGACTCCATTCGGTTACGGCTCTTCCAGAGTACGCTCACTAGCATGGCAGCAAAATAGTATATCAAGCTGCCACAACACTACTTTCACGATTTTAATACCTTGGCCATGCAGTTTCTAACACATTTCCAGCCCCCCATCTGATACGAGACTGGAACAGACCTGTTGACTGCATTATGTCAGACCACTTCTACACATATCTCGGATCATATTCATGAGTGGCGTCGACGCTGTAGGTTAATTAACGCACCCATTCCAGACCAATTACTCATTGATTGGTTCACGAAGTAATTTATGCCTCCCATTGACAGGAATATTGCCATGGGTAGACCTGGCACGAAGAAACAAGTGATTGCTCATGCTCAGTATATGTATTTAGTATATACCCAATCTGAAACTTTATATGAGATTATTCCTCATGCCACCCGCACCACTACTGATCCAACCAAGCCTACCACTGAACCCACCATTGATGGTATTGTCGACTCAGTTAAGGCTCAACCTACCACCAAACCAAGTGGGCAGCAAGCTATTGATTCCCCCCCTCCACCCCAAGCTGCTCCAAAAGATTCTACCTCTCCTCCTCCTTCCTCTGAGGTGAACACGGTTCAATCCATGTCACAACCATTTGGGGGAAAGAAGAAGAATAATTGTGGAAAATCCAAGAAATCTTCTAACCAACAGGAGAACCCCAAGCTGCAACCAACCAACAACAATCCCAAACCACATTAGAAAGCAAAGTTCCCATGCCTGATTTTCCAGGAAGATCACTACACACACGAATGTCCTTACAAGGACACAGTCAACAAACTTGTTAAAGGATTTTCCCGCCCAGCAGTGCTAACTTATCCTTTCCCCCATCACCAGCAACAGATGGTTACCCACAATCCCCCACAAGGGAGCAAACCAAACAACCCACCCCATGGAGAAATGTCCGCAAACCGCGAAATCTTGATGACGAGTAATGAAGAGATTCATTTATCCACTCGAGCAAAGACATACGATACCCCTCCAAGTTCCAACAAATCGAAGATAGCCAATGGCAAGTCTCCTTCTGAAGATCCTTCTATCATCCCTCCCCCTAACAGTCATCTCCACATTGAGAGACTTGCCACAGACACAGTGCTATGCCCACCGAAGGGCACCATCCGAAAGGCGACATTTAATCCTAACGTGCGAGTAGCCCAAAATTACAATATTGTTGAGGACTTAGCTCAAGCACCATGCACGATGTCGACTCTCGAGGTTCTCCAACATTGCCCCACGTAGTGCAAAACCTTACTCTCAGCACTGGGGGCAGTGGACCTGGATACTTCAAACATGTTTATGTTTAACTTGGAGTATTTTAAACCTCGTCTTTCTCACCAGTTAGCCTTCCAAGTCCAAACAAAGATCCGTTGAAACAAAATTCATCGCACTGTCTTAGACAAAGGTGCTTCCATGTCGATCATGTCCTTGACTTGTTGGAGAGCCATAGGCTCACTTGAAGTTAAAACTTCTCCCACTACTCTCAGAGCATTTGACAGACACGGTTTTCATCCATATGGACTCATTCCTGCGATCGGTGTTGAACTAATGGGCAAGACAGTATCTATACACATCAAAGTCGTAGATGCACCATTGGATTATAATCTTCTACTCGACCGGAATTGGTTCTATGCCATGACCGCCATTGCTTCTTTCGTCTTTCGACTAGTACAATTTCCTCACCAAGGGAAGATTGTCACTATAGATCAATTAGACTTCTGTACTCTAGACACTCATTCAAACCCCGCCAACACCATTCCATTACTGGGTCAGTCTCAATACCATCTCAAAGATGTTGGCATTGGTCTTATGAAGGATTCCTCCTTCATCGGAGTATTCCCGGAGCTCAGATCCCCTATACAGGCCGTTAACATGATATCGTCAGGTATCACCCCATCCAATAGATATACTGATTCTTGGGTGATATCGAGTCCTACAGAGATTGAAACCTATGGTGACTCCATGCCTTTAAACATGAACCTTGCAACTTATCAGGCAATCCAGTCAACCACAGATTGGTTCGATCCTACTACGCATCACGCTGTGGCACAACTCTCATCTGAGGCCAGTCCATCGTCATCACTTATCGATCCTCAAACATTGATTTTTCCTTCTAACGAATCAATCATATAGGTTATGTACGCCGATGAACGACCCTAGGAATATTTCCATCATCGATCTTCTTTTCCTACCATTCATGCAATCAAGCAAGACACCAAACCCAGCAATTCACTTGAAATTGTTAAACCCAAGTGTTAGCATGTGATTTTTTCACAGCATGGATATGGAGATGGAATAAAGGGATAGCCCAAATTTTTTGATGATAACCAGGGATTACCCTTGTTTCCCATAACCAGGTGCTAAAAGTATGAGAAAAATGTATGAGGGGGTGTTAAATATGCCAGGGAGGAGCAAATATTGGGGAAGGAAGCATTAAAATAACCCAAAAAGGGCCTAAGTCTATAGTCCAATGGAAATAAATGGGAAGGGTAACCACCGCGCTAGTTTCCGCCATTGGATGCGTGCTAGGTAGAGATCAATGACCCTCAGTTATCGGTCACATGGACAAGGCACACAGAGAATATCCGTAAGAGTGGTTGCGACGGTGAAGGCCGTTGGACAGGTGGCATCCAGAGGCGATGTCGCGAGCATGATAGGTGGTAAGCGGTATCATTTAGATATGCATGCGGTACTGCCAAATCATAAAAGTAGATCCCTGGCCACGTAGATGGCTAGGGGAAGCAGAGTGATATCCTATGGTCGAGATTAACCGTCCCACCATGGTAAGTGCAATGTGACAAAACAAACGGAGTAGATTACCATAGGAGGATCTACGGTCCTGGGCTATCGTTGCATCGGGAAGCTCCATGCCGGATAGAGGAAGGAGTGGTTGCGACATAGGGGACCCATTCGACAGGTGTCGACACCGGAGCCTATCCCATGACGGAGAGGTGGCACTGGAAACAACTCAGGGGTATGCGACACTATTCTCATAAGACACGGGATGCCAAATGAATGGAGGAGATCAGCACGTGAGAAATCAACGGCTGAGATTGAAAAGCACCTGACGAAGAAGCCTGGAGGATAAGTGAACAAGTTTTATATACATAGCCCTCGATAAGTAAAGGTGACATTTATATTTTCTTGGGGCCTATCTACTCGGGGCGGTTTCGGGTTGCAGTTGGGTCAAAGAAGGTAGCGCATCTTGTCGCCTGGAGTGACGATGAGGAGCCCGTCTATGGCCATATTCAGGGGTGGAGATTGTTCTATGATATAGGGTTTGCATCCTGGTGCAGCAGTTCAGCTTATGGTCACCAAAATTAGCAGGAGTCTGAGGCTCCTACATGCGTAGCCAGGCACGAAAGTTTTCATCGGTCATGTGTTCTGGTCGGCCCTCACCAGACTAGTCTATTCTGGGTTTGTCTCTCGAAGCCCCAAATTTCAGTATGGGGGTTTCCTCGGAGATGTTGGTCATCGCCTTCTTTCACCAAATTCCACTTGAGAGTCAGCGGACCTCCTTAACCACCCATTTTGGGCTTGGCCTCAACATCGAGGATAGCTCCGCTGCCCTGCTGATCGTTCAAAGTAAATGTTGGTCTGCTAGAAGTCGGATGTGGGTCAACACCAGGCCTCAGGTTTAAATAGTTTCTAACCAAAAGTATCCACCCACGTTAGACAGGTTTCTCCGGTACTAGTGACTTCAGGCCTTGGACCCCGATGGGGGAAGGAGACTGAGGCGAGTAAGCGGGAAAGGCATCGTTCCCAGCCATAAGGGTACGAAGGTGGGGTTCTCAAGGCATTATAAACACGCTAAGGAAGGGCTCGAAAGTTAGTGGGGGTAATTGGCTAAGAGAGCATCCCTGGAGATCAATTTCGGTTTTCCTGTCTAGCGGCCAGCTGGGGCAGTTGTCGTGCTACATTTTGCCTTCTTTGGTAAATTTGTCAGTAAATGTAAAGGGGCAGGAGCAATAGGTGATAGAGGTGCATGCTGAAGGAAGCCCACTTGTGTGGGCTGCTGGGTGACCCAAGTGGCTGCGAGGATGATGTGACCCATGTCTTTTGTCATATGGGGGAGAAGTGAGGTGAAATGTTGTAACATAGATAGGGCCAGAGGGATAAGTAGCATAAAGGCATCTTTTCTGCTGCCACAAATGATTTTCGATGTGATGGAGGCCACCTCAGCATCGTCATCTGCTCCATCATCTATCTGGAGATCTTTGCCAAGCATGTTTCAGGTCAGCTCATACTTTGGGCATCATTGCTACGTGATTAAAAGGTTCGATCGAGTCATCATGGTGATTATGGATACACATAGCCGCCGTCATCATCACATCAGTTATGGGTATGGGCCTTATGTCCCATGCTCGAGGTCGATGTATAGAAAGGATGGTACAGCTGGCTTCTTGGGGCATCTTTAAGTTAGGATTTGATCATGGAGAAAGAGCAGGAATTGGGGGTGATTTTCATGCCTGAACAGTCGTGGTTTGAGGTGGAGGAAGAATTTATTCCTTCGTATCCTATGGTATTCGACTACGTGTAATATAGCTCCGCTAGTGAGGATGAAGATCTAGAAAAATGACAAGTGTCCAAAAGAGCTCGGCGCTAGAGAAAGGAGAAAGTTCCCGAAGAAGGGGTGGGCGTCCAGCAAGACTCGGAGATCATCTATGATCTCGTGCTCCGTACTGAAGAAATGACACCTCCTCCACCAGTTGGTGAATCGCAGGAGGACAATTCTCTGAAGGTAGAAGACTTCTTTGACTCACAAGCCCGACTGAAAGCTTCGAAAAAAGGTGGAACCCTATTCATAATATTTTGTTTCCCATCTTAGACAATCTGTTTTGAACTTGACACATATGTAATCTTCCAAATTTGGGGGTTGTCAAGGTAGGAGCATGATTTTGTTTGTTTCCCAAGGACTAATTCAAGGCCAAGAGCCTATAAAAGCTTTGTAATAGAATAATTAAGGGTTGGAAAATCATTCGGCGAAAAGACTGACAGGCAAGCCTGGTTTTGAGATTTTCATATTAATATAATGTGCAGTGCCTATGGTAGACTATTTTGCAGATATTCCTGTGTTGTTCTAACTTGTAGTCAGTTTTTTCCTTCTTCCCTATGTGGATGTGTTTCCCATTGTGTCTTTACATTATGTTTTTCATTTCATGCCTGAGATGAGTGTATAAAAGTTTGGAATTATTGGAATCAAGCTCCAGCTATTATCTCAGGTGTCCACAAAATATTGCTACTAAAGTTTATATTGAATTCATCTTTGCTGGATGCTCATATCAATGGACTGCTCTTATTTTCTTCTTTGACCACCAGAAAATATCTTTACGACAGCAAGCATGCGGCTACCTTGCCTCTGTTAGAGTAGTCTATACTATGTCACTGTTATCTGATTTATGTGTAATAACTTGACTCCACTTCCCAATCATTTTTTTTCCTTGTGATTATCCTTCCAACGCTTTTGCATGATTCGACCCATCAGAAATCTGACCTTCTGTATATGTTTTAATTGGATATTTTTGCGTAAGGAAGGCTGGTCTATTTGTTCACTGTTGATTCCTTTGGATATTTCCAGTCTTTCATCAATTGGTAGAGAGATCCCTCTCCGACTATGCTGGGTCAGTAGCATTAGTCCAAATTTGGTTAGTGGTTACCTCGACTTGCCCTCTCCTGCAACTCAAAGGGTACGATTTGGGTGATAACAAATTGGCGCCATTGTCGAGGAACAAGGTTCTTTTACCATCCCGAGTAAAATGACAAAATTTTAGATCTGATTGTTGATGGTGGACAACAGTCAGACACCATAACAGTTGCACATCATCCACCTGGCGACTCCACTCATTTATTCAAGGTTCAATTTGCAAACTCCACTGGAGAATGAGCCCAGCTGCCTTAGACATGGAAGAATTAAGTTCCAGGTATCAGAATATCAATATCTTCAAAGAAGACCCATTCTTCTATGTTGGCATCCTTTTACCTTTATGTATATATATATATATAATTTCTGGTCACGCCGGAGAACTCTAAGGCATGACATAGCCTCCTTTGTACATCCTTCACTTGAATTCGAAAATGTACACTCTCCTTTTACTCCTAGATTTGATCCCGTCCTTTCATTTGAACCCTGTATAAACCATAGCCAGCCTCATGAGTTCTCTGAGAGTAAAGCCAGCGATTCCCCCCTTGCATCCACTCCTTAGCCTTCCAAATCCCAGTTAAGATAGAGCCCTCTGAAGTTACCCCTCGTCCTTCGTGATTTCCCTCTAGGATACCACAAACACCTCCCTATCTTCGACGGGGATTCTGAAGTGCTTACTGCAGAGAAACATCTTCAAGGCTTTGAGCATTTTTTGGATCTCTTTCAGATAGAACACAACGATGTCTATACGAGGGCTTTTGCAAAATCCCTCCAGGGAAATGCAAAGGGATGGTTTAGGCATTTACAGCCTGTGTCTATTGATACATGGGGAGCATTGTCTTAGGTTTTTCTAGGGTTTTGGGGAAATAGAAGATCATAGGATCTGGTTCTTTCTGATTTTCATTCCATAAGGAGGCGGAAGGACGAAGCCATGTCTTGATTCAATAGAAGGTATACCAGTTTCTATTATAACATGCCAAAGGAAATTCAGCCCCCAGAGAATGCCGCAAAATTGCACTATGCAGTTGTTTTTCCTCTTGATTTATCTCTTCATCTTTTGGAGCGAAGGTCTTCTGACCTACAACATATGTTCATTAATGCAATGGAGGTGGAAGAAAATCTTAGGATGTCTAGAAAGCTATTAAACCAGGAGCAAGATGAAAGGGTTATAAAGGAACTAAGGTTTGAAGAAGAATATGAGTGAGGGAATTCTTCTTACAGCCTAATTTCTCTCAGAATGAGCAGAGAATTCATCGGCTCGGTGAGGTTCCAAAAGGAGGTAGCTCTGTTTTGTTTCATGTAGATTTCAATCATTCTACTTAGGCCCCTATTGACGAGGGTCATGATGAAGGTCCCAGTCCGCTGAAGTATGATGAATACGGAGAAGACCATCCAGAGAAATTCATAAGCTTCTTTGAAGTTGGGGATAAAGCAGAATCTTCGGGCAGACAATTTCACCAGTCGGGGAGGCCAGCGAAAGAGGAAAACACTGTGACGGATCCTGGGCCCAACATTGAGACCCATTAGGTCGATGATTCCTAGCAGGTAGAGGCATCATTTTAGATCAGAGATGAAAAGGAGTACAGAGTCCTTGAAGAGGAATAAAGAACCCTCGAGGAGGAGTATGTGAGCCGCGAAGAAAAATATGGGGTTCTAGAAGAAAGTCTTTGGTCCGACAAATACCTTAAACATGTTTACCAGATAGCTGAGAGGCTGGAGGGTGACCAAGGTGGCTCGCATGATTATTATACAGAATCCATCTCCTGGACCAAAGATGATTATAGACTCCTTGGGCAAGTATTTGGGCTTTGCCAATATCTCCGGCCAGCTGACCAGATGATCGAAGCATTTGAAGGAGAATAAGCTGGGTAGCTGGATTTGCGTGAGGGTTTTTCAAGCTCGTAGTCCAGTTTTCAGGAAGAATGGCCCTTCCCAGACCTTTTCAAAGGACAGTGCGGATTTACTCTTGAGGTTCCAGAATAGAACCGGGTTTTCAACCTAGGGATCATGAGCGGCCCGAAAAATGAATTGTCCGGAGTTGGTTTTTTCAATATTACCAAGTCATGCAAGGGTTTCGTCACACATGAGTTTCAAGTTCCGATAGAGGTTTGTCAGAGGTACGCAACCATGGGAGCCGAACCGAACACCAGGGAGACTAGATGGAATCCATACGGCTTTTCTGAAAGAAGACCTATGGTGGTGCAAGAGGTATGTAGATCATACCGTAATTTTTATGATCTAGTGCCAGGATATATATAGGATTTCCGCAGCGGGGGGAAGAGTTCTGGTCCCACTCGAAGGGTCCTCGTCCATCGCCGTCAGCTCGAGCCATGGACCTTCATCGTTCTACAGTCAGTCGTACAGAATGAGAAGACCCGCCTAGAGTGTCAGCTGTTGGACTGGTTACACTGGCATTTTTGCATTACTTAGAGTCGTCGCCTCTCAAGTAGAGTAGGTTGTATATAAATAAGCCTCAAGTTTTGGCATTTCAAACTTCAATAGTGAATTTCAATTTACAGTAATTTTTAGTCTATTTTCAAAATCTATAGCTTCATTTTTGTTTTGGATTTCAAGAAGTGTCCAGTCCGCAGTAGGATAGAGCAT
Organism: Larix kaempferi; assembly: GCA_027924585.1. Taxonomy (NCBI): domain Eukaryota; kingdom Viridiplantae; phylum Streptophyta; class Pinopsida; order Pinales; family Pinaceae; genus Larix; species Larix kaempferi. The sequence goes on from BSBM01001430.1 coordinate 15,235,357, forward strand.
TGGGTCTAGGTGCAGGTCGCCACGGAATATACCGCACAGCCAAATCCCCATAGGTTTTGCCATGAACATTTCCAGGAAAATGCTCCCAAGCAGTCTATTGGGGAAAAAATTTCTTGCAGGAGCACCCCAATGGAGTAGGCACCCGGTCTACGAGGTTCTTTGCTACCTCATAGGGAGGATAGCATCCCTGGTTGGAGCCAGGTTTTAGCACCTAATTTTTTCATAGAACGAATATGGAGGTGGAATAAAGGGATAACCCAAATTTTTTTATGATAACTAAGGATTACCCTTGTTTCCCATAACCAGGTGCTAAAAGTATGAGAAAAATGTATGAGGGGGTGTTAAATATGTTAGGGAGGAGCAAATATTGGGGAAGGAAGCATTAAAATAACCCAAAAAGGGCCTAAGTCTATAGTCCGATGGAATTAAATTGGAAGGGTAACCACTGCGCTAGTTTCTGTTGTTGGATGGGCGCTAGGCGAAGATCAACGACCCTCAATGATCGATCGCATGGACAAGGCGCACAGAGAATAGCCGTAAGAGAGGTTGCGACGGTGAAGGTCATTGGATAGGTTCCAGCCAGAGGAGATGTCATGAGGATGATAGGTGGTAAGTGGTATCATTTCAATATGCATGCGATATCGCCAAAGCATAAAGTAGATCCCTGGCCACGTGGAAGGCTCAGGGAAGCAGACTGGTATCCTACGGTCGAGATTAATGGTCCCACCATGGTAAGTGCAATGTGACAAAACAAACGGAGTATATTACCCCATGAGGATCTACAATCCTAGGCTATCATCGCATCGGGAAGCTGCATGTCAGATAGAGCAAGGAGTGGTTGTGACATAGGGGACCCATTTGACAGGTGTTGACATCGAAACCTATAGCATGACGGAGAGGTGGTATTGGAAACCACTCAGGGGTATGCAACACTATTTTCATAAGACAAGGGGTTCCAAATGAATGGAGGAGATCAGAATGTGAGAAATCAGCGGCTTAGATTGAAAAGTAGCTGATAGAAAATCCCAAAGGATAAGTGAAGGAGTTTTATATATATAGCCCTCAATAGGTAAAGGAGACATTTTTATTTTCTCGGGGCCTGTCTGCTCCGAACGGTTTCTGGTTGCAGTTGGGTCAAAGAAGGCAGTGCATCTTGTCTTCTGGAGGGCCGATGAGGAGCCTGTCTTTGGCCAGATTTAGGGGTGGATATTGTTCTATGATATATAGTTCGCATCCTGGTGCAGTAGTTCATCTTCTGGTCACCAAAATTAGCAGGAGTCCGAGGGTCCTACATGCGTAGCTAGGCATGGAAGTTTCCAACGGTCCTGTGTTTTGTTCGGCCCTGACGAGACCATCCTATTCTGGTTTTGTCTCTCGAAGCCCTAGATTTAACTATGGTGGTTTCCCCGGAGATGTCGTTCATTACCTTGTTTCTCCAAATTTACCTGAGAGTCGGCAGGCCTCCTTAACCACCCGTTTTGGGCTTGGCCTCAACATCGAGGATAGATCCCATGCCCGGCTGATCGTTCAAAGTAAATGCTAATCCGCCAGAAGTCGGATGTGGGTCAATACCAAGCCTCTGTTTGGGATGGTTTATGACAAAAAGTATCCAACCACAGGAGACAAGTTTCTCCGGTACTAGTGACTTCAAGCCTCGGCCCTCAATGGGGGAAGGAGACCGAGGCGAGTAAGCGGGAAGAAATCACTCCCAGCCATATGGGTGCGAAGGTGGGGTTCTCAAGGAATTATAAACATTCTAAGGAAAGGCTCAAAAGTTAGTGGGGGCAGCTGGCTAAGAGAGCATCCCCAGAAATATTCTTCGGTTTTCCTATCTAGAGGCCAGCTGGGGCAGTTGTCGTGCTTCTTTTTTCCTTCTTTGGTAAAAATATCAGTAAATGTAAAGGGGCAGGAGAAACAAGTGATAGAGGTGCATGCTGAAGGAAGGCTGCTTGGGCAGGCTGCTGGGCGACCTAAGTGGCTGCAAGGGTGATGTGACCCATGTCTTTCGACATATTGGGGAGAAGTGACATGAAACGTTGTGACATAGATAGGGCCAAATAGATAAGCAGCTTAAAGGAATTTTTTTGCTGCCACAAATGATTGTTGATGCGATGGAGGCCACCTAAATGTCGTCATCTACTCCACCATCTATCTCGAGATCTTTGCCAAGCCTTTTTCAGGTTAGTTCAGACTTTGGGCATCATTGCTACCTGATTAAAAGGTTTGATTGAGTCATCATGGTGATTATGGCCACACGTAGCTGCTGTCATCATCACAACAATTATGGGTATGGTCCTTACGTCCCATGCTCGAGGTCAGTGTATAGAAAGGATGGTACAACTGGCAGCTTGGGGCATCTTTCAGTTAGGATTGGATCATGGAGAAAGAGCAAGAATCAGGGGTGATTTTCATGCCTGAATAGGCGTGGTCAGAGGTGGAGGAAGAAGTTGTTCCTTCGTCTCCTATGGTATTCGACCACGTGGAATCCAACTCTGCTAGTGAGGATGAAGAGCCGAAAAAGCGTCAAGTGTCCAGAAGAGTGCGGCGCTAGAGAAAGGAGAAAGTTTCCGAAGAAGGGGTGGGCATCCAGTAAGACTCGAAGATCATCTATGATCTCGTGCTCCCTACTGAAGAAATGACACCTCCTCCACTAGCTGGCAAATTGCAGGAGGAAAACTATCTGAAGATAGAAGACTTCTTTGACTCACAAGGCTAACTGAAGGCTTTGAAGTAAGGTGGCACCCCGTTCAGAATAATTTGTTTCCCTTCTTAGTCAATTTGTTTTGAACTTGACACGTATGTAATCTTCCAAATTTAGGGGCTGTCAAGGTGGCAGCGTAATTTTGTTTGTTTCCCAAGGACTAATTCATGGCCAAGAGCCTATAAAAGCTTTGTAATAGAATAATTAAGGGTTGGAAAATCATTCAGCAAAAAGCCTGAGAGGCGAGCTTGGTTTTGAGATTTTCATATTAATATAATGTGCAGTGCCTATGGCAGACTATTTTGCAGAGATTCCTATGTTGTTCTAACTTCTAGTCAGTTTTTTCCTTCTTCCCTCTGTGCATGTGTTTCCTGTTATGTACTTACATTATGTTTTTCATTTCATGCCTAAGATCAGTGTAAAATAGTTCAGAATTCTTGGAATGAAGCTCCAACTATTATCTCGGGTGTTCACAAAATATTGCTACTAAAGTTGATATTGAATTCATCTTTGTTGGATGCTCATATCAATGGACTATTCTTATTTTCTTCTTTTACCACCAGAAAATATCTTTATGACGGCAAGTGAGCGGCTACCTTGCCTCTATTAGAGAAGTCTATACTATGGCACTGTTATCTGATTTATGTGTAATAACTTGACTCTACTACCCAATTGTTTTTTTTTCCTTGTGATTATCCTTCCAAATTTTTTGCATGATTCGACCCATCATAAATATGACCTTCTGTATATGTTTTAATTGGATATTTTTGCGTAAGGAAGGCTGCTCTATTTGTTCATTGTTGACGCCATTGGATATTTCCAGTCTTTCATCAATTGGTAGAGAGAGCCCTCTCTCACTATGTTGGGTCAGTAGCATTAGTCCAATGTTTGTTAGTGGTTACCCTGACTTGCCCTCTCCTGCAACTCAGAGGGTACGATTTGGGCGATAACACCAAGTTTCCCACTTCATTCGACGATATATTTTTCGAAGGAAACTTGGCCAACCTCATGGAAACTACTCCTATTAAAATTTTAGTGAAACCTAGTGTCCTGGAGAATATTCACATCGTAAAAACATGTACTCCCATCGAATTGGAGTTCTATACCACCTATTTTAAAACATTATGCGACATCTTCGCTTGGAGTTATGAAGAAATTCCAGGAATAGACCCTTCCATCATGGTCCATGAGATCCAAACTTTTCCCAGTGCCCGACCAGTTCGGCAGAAACTTTGACCCGTTCATCCCTGCAAGGAAGCAGCTATCAAAACAAAAGTTGAAAATTTTCTGCGTGTTGGTTTTATCTATCCTGTCCCATTGACAAAATGGGTGTCTAACATCATTCTCATAGCCAAAAAACAGGGTGCGATTAGAGTCTGTGTCGATTACCACGATTTGAACAAAGCTTGTCCAAAAGACAACTATCCAACTTTGTTTATTGACCAGATTATCGATAACTGTGCCGAAAGTGTCATATTTTCATTTATGGATGGCTTCTCCAGCTATAATCAGATAGAGATACTCCCCGTCGACCAGCATAAGACATCCTTCATTTTCCAATGGGAGACCCTTGTGTACCGAAAGATACCCTTTGACGTCAAGAATATCGGGGCAACTTTCCAACGGGCAATGTCATACACATTTCATGGCATTAAACATATTGTATAACCGTATCTTGATGACCTCCCCACCCATTCACAGGCTCGAGAGGATCACCCAGATCATTTAAGCGCCATCTTTTCCAGGTGCTGCCACTACAATATTTGTTTAAATCCACATAAGTGTGTCTTTTGTGTTGAAGCCGAAAAACTATTGGGATTCATAATCTCCAAAGACGGTATACGTTTATACCTAGCGAAGGTAGAAGCCCTTCTAGCTCTGCCTTCACCAATAGACATAACAGAACTTCAAAGTTTGCAGGGGCATGGAAACTTTCTACATCGTTTTGTGTACAATTTTGATGAGATCACAAAGGGCTACATGAGGCTTCTTAAAAAGAACATCCCTTTCTTTTGGGACGATGAAGCCCAACGATCTTTAGATAATCTAAAGGTAGCCCTCACTAAGGCTCCCGTAATCCAACCCCCCAATTACACACGGGATTACATCTTATATCTCGAAGCTTCCACTTCCACCATTGGCATGGTGTTAGTCCAGGAAAACACCAACAACATAGAACATGTTTTTTATTATCTTAGTAAGAGTCTCCTCAACTCTGAAACTCGCTACTTGCATGTTGAAAAACTGGCTCTGGCTGTAGTTTTTGCTTTCCAGAGGTTCCTCCATTACATTCTGCTCCGCTGGACCACTGTCATCGCCGACTTCAATCCAATGTACTACGTCCTCACATGTCAAGTGCTTGAGGGAAAATACTCTCGTTGGATTGTTGTCCTTCAAGAATTTGACTTGGAATTTTCCAAAGCAAAATCCATGAAATCTTTGGTCTTCGCAGAGCTGATTTGTACTTTGCCTCATGTCACTGAGCAACCAGAGCGCATCGATTCTCTCCCCGATGAATCATTTTTCCTCATTGGCACATCCGATATGTGGTATGGGGATATCATACTCTATCTCCAAACCCAACTTTTTCGGCCCGAACTCAACTGCGATCAATGTCGATGCATCCACTCCTTCGCCTTCCAGAGCCCTAGCTAAGATACAACCCTCTGAAGTTACCCCATGTCCTTCATGATTTCCCTCCAGGATACCACAAACACCTCCCTATCTTCAACAGGGATTCTGAAGTGCTTACTGCAGAGAAACATGTTCAAGGATTTGAGCATTTTTTGGATCTCTTTGAGATAGAACACGACGATGTATATACGACGGCTTTTGCAAAATCCCTCCAGGGAAATGCGAAGGGATGGTTTAGGCATTTACAACCTGAGCCTATTGATACATGAGGAGCATTGTTTGACATTTTTCTAGGGTTTTTGGGAGAGAAAAGATCATGGGATCTGGTTCTTTCTGAGTTTCATTACATAAGGAGGCAGAAGGATGAAGCCTTGTCTTGCTTCAACAGAAGGTATGACAGTTTCTATTACAACATGCCAAAGGAAATTCAGCCCCGAGAGAATGTTGCAAAATTGCACTATGTAGTTGTTTTTCCTCCTGATTTATCTCTTCATCTTTTGGAGTAAAGGTCTTCTGACCTACAAAATATGTTCGTTGATGCAATGGAGGTGGAAGAAAATCTTAGGATGTCTGGAAAGTTATCAAACTAGGAGCAAGATGAAAGGGTTGAAAAGGAATTAACGTTTGAAGAAGAATATGAGCGAGGGGAATTCCTCTTACAACCTAATTTTTCTCAGAATGAGTAGAGACTTGATCGGCTCGGTGAGGTTCCAGAAGGAGGTAGCTCTATTTTGTTTCATGTAGATTTCAATCCTTCTACGTAGGCCCCTACTGATGAGGGTCATGATGAAGGTGCCAGTGCGGCGAATTATGATGAATATGGAGAAGACCATTTGGATAAATTCATAAGCTTCTTTGAAGTTGGGGATAAAGCGGAATCTTTCGGCAGACAATTTCACCAATCGGGGAAGCCGACCAAAGAGGAAAACCTTGTGACGGATCCTGGGCGCAACATTGAGACCCATCAAGTCGACAATTCCCAGCAGGCAGAGGCATCATTTCAAATCGGAGCTGAAAAGGAGTACAGAGTCCTTGAATAGGAACACAGAACCCTCAAGGAGGGGTATCTGAACCTTGAAGAAAAATACAGGGTTCTAGAAGAAAGTCTTTGGTCCGGAGAATACCTTAGACAGGTTGACCAGATAGATAAGAGGTTGGAGGGTGACCAAGGTGGTTCGCATGATTCTTATACATAATCCATCTCCTGGACCGAAGATGGTTATAGACTCCTTGGGGAAGTATTTGGGCTTAGCCAATATCTCTAGCCAGCCGACTACATGATCGAAGCATTTGAAGGAGACCAAGCTAGGCAGCTGAATTTGTGTGAGGGTTTTCAAGGTTGGAGTCCAGTTTTCAAGAAGAATGGCCCTTCCTAGACCTTTTCAAAGGGTAGGGTGGATTTCCTCTTGAGGTTCAAGAATAGAACATGGTTTTCAACCTAGGGATCATAAGTGGCCCAAACAATGAACTGTCCGGAGTCAATTTTTTCAGTATTACCAAGCCATGAGGGGGTTTTGGCACACATGAGTTTCAAGTTCTGATGGAGGTATTTCAGAGGTGCTTAACCATGGGAGCCTACTCGAGCACATGGGTGCCTAGATGGCATCCGTACGGCTTTTCTGAAAGAAGACCTGCAGTGTTGCAAGAGGTATCTAGAGTGCACCGTAATTTTTATGATCCAGTGGTTGGATATATGCAGGATTTCCGTAGCGGAGGAAAGAGTTCTGGTCCCACTCGAATGGACCTCATCCATCACCGTCGCCTTGGGCCATGGAACTTCATCATTCTATAGTCAGTCATACAGAATGAGAAGACCCACCTCGAGTGTCAGCTGTTGGACTGGTTACACTGGCATTTTTGCATTACCTAGAGCCGTAGCCTCTCAAGTAGAGTAGGTTGTATATAAATAAGCCTCAAGTTTTGGCATTTCAAAGTTCAGTAGTGAATTTCTATTTAGAGCAATTTTCAGTCTGTTTTCAGAATGTATAGCTTCATTTATGTTTTTGATTTCAAGAAGTTTCCAGTCTGCAGTAGGACAGAGCATTGGGCCGAGGTGCAGGTCTTCATGAAATATATCGCACAGCCAAATCCCCATAGGTTTTTTCATGAACATTTTCATGCAAACCCTCCCAAGAAATCTACTCGGGAAAAATTTTCTTGCAGGAGCCGCCCAATGCAGTAGGCACCCGGTCTACGAGGTTCTTTGCTACCTTGGAGGGAGGATAACATCCCTGGTTGGAGCCAGTTGTTAGCACCTAATTTTTTCGTAGCACAGATATGGAGGTGGAATAAAGGGATAGCCCAAATTTTTTTATGATAACCAGGGATTACCCTTGTTTCCCATAACCAGGTGCTAAAAGTATGAGAAAAATGTATGAGGGGGTGTTAAATATACTAGGGAGGAGCAAATATTGGGGAAGGAAGCATTAAAATAACCCAAAAAGGGACTATGTCTATAGTCTGATGGAAATAAATGGGGAGGGTAACCACCGCACTAGTTTTCACTGTTGGATGGGCGTTAGGCGGAGATCAATGGCCCTAGGTGATCGGTCGCATGGACAAGGTGCACGGAGAATAGCCGTAAGAGTGGTTGCGATGATGAAGGACGTTGGACAGGTGACAACCAGAGGAGATGTCACAAGGATGATAGGTGGTAAGTGGTATCATTTCAGTATGCATGCGATACCGCCAAAGCATAACAGTAGATCACTGGCCACGTGGAAGGCTCGGGGAAGCATAGTGATATCCTACGGCCAAGATTAATGGTCCCACCATGGTAAGTGCAATGTGACAAAACAAATGGAGTAGATTACCTCATGAGGATCTATGGTCTTGGGCTATCACCACATCGAGAAGCTGCATGATGGATAGAGGAAGGAGTGGTTGTGACATAGGGGAACCATTCAATAGGTGTCGACATTGGAGCCTGTCGCATGACGGAGAGGTGGTATTGAAAACCACTCAAGGGTATGCGACACTGTTTTCATAAGACACGGGGTGGAAAATGAAGGAGGAGATCAGCATGTGAGAAATCAGCGGCTGAGATTGACAAGCAGCTGACGAAGAAGCCTAGAGGATAAGTGAAGAAGTTTTATATATATAGCCCTCGATAGGTAAAGGAAACATTTTTATTTTCCTGGGGTGTGTCTGCTCTAAGCGATTTCTGGTTACAGTTGGGTCAAAGAAGGCAGTGCATCTTGTCCCTTGGAGGGCGACGAGGAGCCCATATTCGGCCAGATTCAAGGGTGGAGATTGTTCTATGATGTAGGGTTTGCATCCTAGTGCAGCAGTTCGGCTTCTGGTCACCAAAATTAGCAAGAGTCTGAGAGTCCTACATACGTAGCTAGGCACAAAAGTTTCTAATGGTCCTGTGTTCTGTTCGGCCCTAACAAGACCATCATGTTCTAGGTTTGTCTCTCGAAGCACCAGATTTAAGTATGGGTGTTTCCCCAGGGATGTCGGTCGTCACCTTATTTCTCCAAAGTCCGCCTGAGAGTCGGCAGACCTCCTTAATCACCCTTTTTGGGCTTGGCCTCAACATCGAGGATAGCTCCCCTACCCAGTTGATCGTTCAAAGTAAATGCTAGTTCGCCAAAATTCAGATGTGGGTCAATACCAGGCCTCAGCTTGGGATAGTTTCAGACCAAAAGTATCCACCCATAGGAGACATGTTTCTCCGGTACTAGTGACTTCAGGCCCCAGCCCCCGATGGGGGAAGGAGACTAAGGCGAGTAACCGGGGAAGACATCGCTCCCAGCCATACGGGTGCGAAGGTGGGGTTCTCAAGGAATTATAAACATGCTAATGAAAGGATCGAAAGTTATTGGGGATAGCCGGCTAAGAGAGCATCCATGGAGATCAATTTCGGTTTTCCTGTCTAGCGGCTAGCTGGGGCAGTTTCCATGCCTCTTTTTTCCTCCTTTGGTAAAAATGTCGGTAAATGTAAAGGGGCAAGAGCAACAAGTGACAGAGGTGAATGCTGAAGGAAAGCCGCTTGGGCGAGCTGTTGGGCAACCTAAGTGGCTGTGAGGCTGATGTGACCCACGTCTTTCGACATATGGGGATGAAGTGAGGTGAAACGTTGTGACATAGAGAGGGCCAGAGAGATAAGCAGCTTAAAGGCATCTTTTCTGCTGCCATAAATGATCATCGATGCGATGGAGGCCACCTCAATGTCATCATCTGCTCCGTCGTCTATCTGGATATCTTTTCCAAGCGTGTTTGAGGTCAGTTCAGACTTTGGGCATCATTGCTACCTGATTAAAAGGTTCGATTGAGTCATCATGGAGATTATGGCAACACGTAGCCAAAATCTTCATCAAAATAGTTATTGTTATGGTCCTTATGTCCCATGGTCGAGGTTGGTGTATAGAAAGGATGGTACTACTGGCAGCTTGGGGCATCTTTCAGTTAGGATTGGATCATGGAGAAAGAGCAGGAATCGGGGGTGATTTTCATGCCCGAAGAGGCATGGTCTGAGGTGGAGGAAGAAGATGTTCCTTCATCTCCTATGGTATTCGACCATGTGGAATCAAGCTTTGCTAGTGAGGATGAAGAGTCGGAAAAGCGGCAAGTGTCCATAAGATCTCGGCGCCAGAGAAAGGAGAAAGTTCCCAAAGAAGGGGTGGGCGTCCAACAAGAGTCGGAGATCATCTATCATCTCATGCTCCCTACTGAAGAAATGACACCTCCTCCACCAACTGGAAAATTGCAGGAGGAAAAATCTCTGAAGGTAGAAGATTTCTTTGACTCACAAGGCCCACTAAAGGCATTGAAGTAAGGTGGCACCCTGTTCATAATAATTTGTTTCCTTTCTTAGTCAATATGTTTTGAACTTGACATGTATGTAATCTTCCAAATTTGGGGGTTGTCAAGGTGGCAGCATAATTTTGTTTGTTTCCCAAGGACTAATTCAAGGCCAAGAGCCTATAAAAGCTTTGTAATAGAATAATTAAGGGCTGGAAAATCATTCAGCGAAAAGCCTGAGAGGCGAGCCTAGTTTTGAGATTTTCATATTAATACAATGTGCAGTGCCTATAGCAGACTGTTTTGCAGAGATTCCTGTGTTGTTCTAACTTGTAGTCAGTTTTTTCCTTCTTCCCTATGTGCATGTGTTTCCTGTTATGTCTTTACATTGTGTTTGGCATTTCATGCCTGAGATTAGTGTATAATAGTTTGGAATTCTTGGAATCATGCTCTGGCTATTATCTCAGGTGTTCACAAAATATTGCTACTAAAGTTGATATTGAATTCATCTTTGCTGGATGCTCGTATCAATGGACTGTTCTTATTTTCTTATTTTACCACCAGAAAATATATTTATGACAGCAAGCGAGCGGCTACCTTACCTCTGTTAGAGTAGTCTATACTATCGCACTATTATCTGATTTATGTATAATAACTTGACTCCATTGCCAAATTATTTTTTTTCCTTGTGATTATCCTTCCAAATTTTTTGCATGATTTGACCCATCATAAATCCGACCTTCTGTATATGTTTTAATTGGATATTTTTGTGTAAGGAAGGCTGCTCTATTTGTTCATTGTTGACGCCTTTGGATATTTCTAGTCTTTTATCAGTTGGTAGAGAGAGCCCTCTCCGACTATGCTGGGTCCGTAGCATTACTCTGACATTGGTTAGTGGTTACCCTGACTTGCCCTCTCCCGCAACTCAGAGGGTACGATTTGGGTGATAACACCAAGTTTCCCACTTCATTCGACGATATATTTTCCGAAGGAAACTTGGCCAACCTCATGGCAACTACTCCTATTAACATTTCAGTGAAACCTATTTTCCTGGAGAATATCCACATCGGAAAAACATGTACTCCCACTGCATTGGAGTTCTATACCACCTATTTTAAAACATTCCACGACATCTTGGCTTGGATTTATGAAGAAATTCTAGGAATAGACCCGTCCATCATGGTCCATGAGATCCAAACTTTTCCTGGTGCCTGACCAGTTTGGCAGAAACGCCGACTTGTTCATCCCCGCAAGGTAGTAGCTATCAAAACAGAAGTTGGAAAACTTCTGCATGCTGGTTTTATCTATCCTATCCCATTGATAGAATGGGTGTCTAACATAATTCCCGTGGCCAAGAAACATGGTGCGATTAGAGTCTGTGTCGATTACCGAGATTTGAACAAAGCTTGTCCAAAAGACAACTATCCAACTCCGTTTATTGACCAGATTATCGATAACTGTGCCGAAAGTGTCATCTTTTGATTTATGGATGGCTTCTCTGGCTATAATCAGATAGAGATACTCCCCACCGACCAGCATAAGACATCCTTCATTTTCCAATGGGGGACCTTTGCGTACCGAAAGATACCCTTTGGCCTCAAGAATGTCGGGGCAAATTTCCAATGGGAAATGTCATACGCATTTCATGGCATTAAACATATTGTATAACTGTATCTTGATGACCTCCCCTCCCATTCATGGGCTCAGGAGGATCACCCAGATCATTTAAGCACCATCTTTTCCAAGTGCCACCACTACAATATTCGTTTAAATCCACACAAGGGCGTCTTTTGTGTCGAAACTGGAAAACTATTGGGATTTGTAATCTCCAAAGATGGTATATGTTTAGACCCAGTGAAGGTAGAAGCCCTTCTAGTTCTACCTTCACCCACGGACATAGCAGAACTTCAAAGTTTGCAAGGGCATGCAAACTTTATACGTCGTTTTGTGTGCAATTTTGTCGAGATCACAAAGGGCTACATGAGGCTTCTGAAAAAGAACATCCCTTTCTTTTGGGATGACAAAGCCCAATGATCTTTAGATAATCTAAAGGCATCCCTCACTAAGGCTCCCATAATCCAACCCCCCAATTACACACGGGATTGCATCTTATATCTCGCAGCTTCCACTTCCACCATTGGCATGGTGTTAGTCCAGGAAGACACCAACAACATAGAACATGTGGTTTATTATTTTAGTAAGAGTCTCCTCAACTCCGAAACCCGCTACTTGCATGTTGAAAAACTGGCTCTGGCTGTAGTTTTTGCTTTCCAGAGGTTCCTCCATTACATTTTGCTCTGCTGGACCACTGTAATTGCCGAATTCAATCCAATGTACTACATCCTCACATGTCAAGTACTTGGGGGAAAATACTGTAGTTGGATTGTTGTCCTTCAAAAATTTGACTTGGAATTTTCAAAAGCAAAATCCATGAAATATTTGGTCTTCGCAGAGCTGATTTGTACTTTGCCCCGTGTCACTGAGCAACCAGAGCCCATCGATTCTCTCCCCAATGAATCGTTGTTCCTCATTGGCACGTCTGATCCATGGTATGGGGATATCATACTCTATCTCCAAACCAAACTTTTTCAGCTCGAACTCAACCGCGATGAACGTTGACGCATCCGACATCATGCCAAGTACTACCTCATCATCAACGATACCCTTTACCGCCGTGGTGTTGATACCATTCTTCGACATTGCCTAACTTTGGACAAGGCATAACACATTCTTAATGAATGCCACTTGGGAGCATGTGGTGGTCATCTCTCTGGGATGGCTACGACCCAAAAGATTCTATGAGCGAGATATTTCTAGCCCTGGATTTTCAAAGATTGCATTGAAACGGTCAAGAAATGTCCACCATGCCAATTCTTCCATAGAAAGAAACGCTCACATCCTGCTCCACTTCACCCTGTTGTTGCCGTCGGCCCCTTATCCAAATGGGGCATCGATTTCATGCATTGTAAGCCCAATTCAGTCGGGGGGCATAGCTATGTCATAGTAGCTGTCAATTATTTCAAAAAATGGGCTGAAGCAATGCCTACTTTTGTAGAAGACCATAAAAGAGCAGGGGAGTTCATATTCAACCACATCATAGCTAGGTTCGGAGTTCCACAGTCTATTGTGACCGATCATGGTTCCCACTTTAGGAACCATATGATTGAGGAATTGAGTGCCAAGTTGGGTTTTCATCATGAAAACTCAACCCCATACTACCCACAGGCCAACGGCCAAGTCAAATCCATAAAAAAAGTTTTGAAGCACATGGTACAGTGCATTGTGGGTACTTATAAGTCCAAATGGCACTTAGCTCTCTTCTTGGCACTATGGGCCTACCGAACCTCAGTGAAAAAGGCTACCGTTTTCACACCATTTCAACTAGTGTATGGCCTAGAAGCCATTTTGCCAATTGAATGTGAAATTTCGTCACTAAAAATAGCCATAGAGCTACTTCCCAATACGACTTCCGAAGAGGAACGGTTTCTATATCTAGCTAAATTAGATGAAACTCCTCGTGACACTGCTTTAGCCAACGAAGCCAATAAGAAACGTGCCAAAGCACAGTATGACAAATCCATTCAACCTCGGATTTTCAACGAAGGCGACCTCGTACTCACATACGGCCAAATGCATGACAACCTAGGAAAAGGAAAGCTAGAGTCCATGTGGTATGGTCCCTTCATTATAAAGCATGTATTGGAAAAAGGAGCCTACGAGTTAGTCAACTTTGACGGTACACCTTTGGCATGGCCCCATAACAGGATGTACCTAAAATGTTTCTACACGTAGGTTTATCCCATGCGGGACATTTTGTACATAATGTACTTAGCTTGTTTTCAGTTATTTCTTTTGTGTGTGTGTGCATGGATTTTATTTCATGTATCCTCATTTACCTCGACTTGTGCTTCTATGCGTAGATGTCTTCCTACTATGGATTCGCTGACGGTGCTAGCTGACACACCCGGAACCTTTCTTCCATAGCATGGGTTATCTATTCTCCTGCTAGCAAGTTGGTATCTTTAGGAGGCACTTGCTTGGGCCCCGCAACCAACAACATTGCAGAGTACCATGTAGTCATTGGACTCTTAACTCAAGTTGATTCCCTTGGAATCAACTCCTTATCAGTCTTTCTAGACTCCCAACTCGTGGTGTCCCAGTCGAATCGTGTCTACACTGTTCGTGATCCCATATTACTTTGCTTATTTAGAAGGGTACGCCTCTTGGAACAATCTTTTGATTACATTTCATATCAACATATACCAAGAGAATTCAATTTTGTAGCTGACTCATTGGCTAACTACATTTTCGATTGGCATCTAGCCCATACATAAAATATATATATATATATCATAAATCAAACACACAAGCCATTGTAAATGAATAAGTCATAGAAATAAGTCTAAATGTATATAATCGCATATAAAAGTGTTTTTATGAATACATATGATGTGTCTAAAAGACAAAATTGGGGATCTCGTCGCATACAAAAATTGGCCCTCAGCCCTACATATCGTATACATGCCGCAAAATGAAAATACTACTTTCTAAGGAGACCTCTCGCGATCCTTGGGCTCCTCATGCTACTCGTGGTATCATACCACGACTCTAGCCACCCTACGAAGGAATACGCCTAGGCACACCCACAGTATGCCATTGGAGATGGAGAGGGACGCCATTTATCCTCATAGCGGAAACTCCAGAGGTCAAACCCATAAGATTTTTCTCTACATCGCGGAGACCTCCTGCTTCTTCCTCTTCCTCCTCTTCCTCCTCAGCAGCGGCCTAATGCTAGACCCCACCTCGGTGCAGCGGTGAATAGCCCACTGGTCTCCTTGGCCCACGATCTTGGACATGCACACGTACATACATTAGATATTTTTACACATTAAAAAACCACTAAAAATTATATATATTTGAAAAGTTAAAAACACATTGGTGAAGGTTGTATACCTGATTTGTCCCAATCCTCATCATCAGGCAATGCCAAGTCGATGTCCTCTCGGAAATACACAACAGCATAGGGGTAGTCCTGTTGATGCCTCGAAAATCGTAGCATCAATCAACAAGGGATTCTCCCCAGTAAGCAATCCCAATTAGATCGCCCATTGTTTGGTGTAGGGAATCCGTCCGGTTAACAGTCCGGCTACCGTGTAAATTTTTAAAGATTTGTTTATTTTATCGGTTGCGGCCCAATCCACCGTTTATATATTTTATGTTTAACATGATATGCATGTGCCCTAAATTAAATGCATGCATTAAATGAATATATTCTAAGCTAATTAAATCTAAATTAACCTATCCTTGTAAGGAGCAGTACTTTAAAGGATGAGTAATATACTAGAAATGTGACCAAGAACTTCACAGATAGCCATTAAATTGAATAGGAGCATTTACAACAAAAAATAAAGATTATCAAAGATAGCTTCGATAAAGATAAACATTCTATTACCCATTTAACACAGAAATTTTGCAAAGGAAATGAAATCATTCATAGTAGAGAATTAATTCACAATAGCCAGGAAAGATCTCACAGAAAATGTATGAAAGATGCAGAAATAGTTCAGCAATTATCCAACACAATCCCAAGCAAAATGCTGCACCGGCTTCCACAAGTCAAAACAATTTTTTATTCATGTACCAGAAATAGTTCACGTACAAGACAGAAATGTCCTTTAACCTACAAAAAGTCGCTATATTCTCTTCTATTCAGCTATATATAGCTTTACAAAATGCTCCAAGAGTTGCCACCTATACCCTAACCTCCCATATTCCTCTAATTTGTCTTGTAGTGTCCATGTCACAAAAAAGAATAAAACCCAAAAATATTACAAAAATGAACGTGATGGAGTTCCAAATATCATTTAATGATTAACACATAGGAAGACTGAAGGAAGAAATGTTGGTTGCAAACCCAAGAAATAAGACAAAGGTAGATTATTTATGAACTGAGGCCTTCGCTGACTTGGGCATTTCTGCTGAAGCTAGTACTCCTGTTGGGGTTTGAGCCACTATTGCTGCTGGGAATTCCATTGAAGTTGATGCCTTTGCTCCTCCTCCTATTGGTATCTTGTCCATTTTTGCTATATGCTTCACCCAGAGACTGGTCTCTTTTATGATATTATTTGCATCAAGGGGAAGCATGGTCTTCAGAGAAACTTCATGCTTGGCCAGCTCTTCTTCAAGATTAGCGACTTCTACTATCGTAACTTGGAGGCTCTAATTTAGGAGATTTGCACAAACTGTGGCTTGACCAATCCAATCGTGAAGATCTTCTAAGGTCAAATTGTCTACCTTCCTAACATAATCCCAACATTGTTACATTGTAATCTTCCACCCTATGAGCATCAACATTATTTGTCCTGTAGGATCCATTTCAGTGACTCAGATCCACTTATATCCTTCAGATACTATTTTTCCCTATTTTTATTCCTACCTGCATGTTGCATCATTATAGCATGCGTACCCGTGAGTTGCATCACTATAGCTTGCGAATATCAAGTAAAATGGTAAAAATCACTATTTATTACTTTTTACTCCCAAAAAGCAGTCATTGGGTGACCTTTGGCTCTCCATCTACCCAAGTAATGCCTCGATGTGTCCTTTCACCTACGTTTGAGAGGACTATATATTGAGCACATATGGCTTATGGATGGGGGGAAGAAGAGAATAGCAAGAGAACTCTAGTGGATTTTTTCCCTATCTTGTGTCTACACTCATTGATCCTAGTAGTTGTGAACCCTTTATGTTCACCTTCCAAACTCCTATCTCGTTTGAGTTTGCCATTCATGGAGGATTGAAGTGGTGGAGGCACAAGTGGATTGATCCAGATCTTGGTTCAGATTGGTTGTCGGCAAGAGGTCGTATCACTTTGTACTTCTTCTTGTTAATTAATAGAAATATTCATATTCTCATCCATCATGTTGTAAATGTTGTTTATTATACATTGGGTTACATTTGCTTGTGATATTATGGACCATTGTTATTGATAATGTTAATGCCATCTATATATTATATGTACTTGTTCGATATTGGTTGTCAAGACTAATTTGCAGATTTCAAGTGCATGGATTGAAAGCTCCAATGGGGATCTACATCAAACGTTTGGATCGAGGTTGGTTACATTTCTCCATTATCTTAACATTGTCATTTATAATAGCATTGTTTTGAGAATTGAATTGATTTCTGGTAGTCATCTGTTTGTTGTGGTATTCCCAAGCCATAGTGAGTTTTCTCCAATACAGAAATGGTGACTCCACTGGGAAAAACATCCATGTTTGGGAAAATTTTTGAGCATTAGTCCTTAATTACAGTTACTGTTTATTGAAGCTCTTTATCACTGATTGGATGTTAAGATACACCATAGAAAACTTTCTTTTCCTGAGCCCTTAGACTCTTTATTTGCGCATTTTCCTTTCCTCACCCGCGGGCTAGCTTAGCTCAGCTCGCGTATACCCGCCTTTGTTTACTCTACTGCTCGCGGGTACCCCCAGGTATTCCTTCAACAGTAGCATATAACTCCGGCTTTTGTTGGTTTATGGCTATTGGTTGTTGCTAGGTTGGCTTTGGCTATTCCTGATTCTTTGTTGGCCTCTTTCTTGACTGTTTCATGCCTTGGCTGTGACCATAACTCTTTGTTTCTCTTGGTTGACCCTTCTTGGTTTTTTACCAATCTTTGGATTTAGCCTCTTGGTTTTTTCCTTTTGAGCTCATTCCTTTGGCTGAGTCTTGTTGTTTAGGATCTGTTGGGTTGCCTTAGCGATCTTCTCGGCACTTTAGTGACTGAATAGTAGGATTTTGCTTGCATTTTTTCATTCCATCTATATTGAAAAAATACAAAAATATACATCTAGTTTTTTGCATTTTCCTTCTTGTTTATAAGCGAAAATACAAAAATATTTTACTTTCATGTACTGCATCTTGCATTGAGTGCTTGTTTCCTTCATTTAGGTTCTTCTTGTGCATCGAAAAGATAAAAGGTTGCATCTTTATTTCAGAATTGTTGGTTGATTTTTCATATTAGTGGCATTGTTTTATTGGATAGATGAGTCTAGGATTGGACGATTTTGCATACTATTGAGTCTACACATCACTAGTTTCACGATCATATCCCTTGAGTAATCACAGCCATTAAAATTAACTCTTAATATTAAAATTGATTAGACTAATTTTATTTATAGGGTACACCAACTAACATAGGTTTAGAGTCTTGGAATAGATCATTGTGAGTTAACAATCCAATACTACTAGACGAAACATTAGGTGTCTGACCAGGGAGTGGAGGAATCCATGGTATAGATCAGTGTTCTCAGGAAGCTCTACTCAATCCAGAGTTAAGCACGAGGTCATAGGAGGTTGGTTGAGGAGATATCCCTCTAATACCGGCTGAATGTGGGAGATATATCCAGGAATAGTTCGTATTTGTGGGTACCGGAGGTTCACCCTCTTGTGCTTCGGGCTTAGCTACCCTACCCATACAACAGATCCCACCTGCAACTGTCCCCCTGAGCATTGGTTATATTGCGGTGACCATAGTTTCCTTACCTAGGTATCGCATAGGGTACTTGCAGTGGTTATTCTGTTTGTGTCCTGAGACAGATAGGGATTGGACAACACAGTTGTGTTTGTGCAGTGGACTTGACCCTGTACACGCAGTGAATCCTGAGTGTCTCTATAACTGATTCTGTTACCTCCAGTTATAGTTTGGGAGTCTCAAGCCTCTCCTAGGAGAGACATACTGGCTCTAGTGTCGAGAGCTCATTTAGCCAC
Source organism: Larix kaempferi (assembly GCA_027924585.1). NCBI lineage: Eukaryota > Viridiplantae > Streptophyta > Pinopsida > Pinales > Pinaceae > Larix > Larix kaempferi. The sequence goes on from BSBM01001430.1 coordinate 15,254,207, forward strand.
TCTGTTTGTCTACTCTTGGCTATAGTTTCTCTAGGTGTGTGCTTTTGATTTACTATTTTTGATCGAAAGTTGACCTTTAAGGGACGTTTTGATTATATATTCTCTCCGGAGATATTGTGGCACGGAGCCCTACCCTTCGCCAGTCCTGTCGATTGGCTGGTTTAAAGCCAGTCCAGCTTTCACACCGTGTTGCTAGAGGACGCCAGAGGGCTCCCTCTGAGTCTTCAGATTCTTACAGGACCTACGTCCAAGACTTCATGGCTGCACATCCTGATACTGAGGAAAAACCTTCGACTCCTTCGGGTAGAGTTGACCATACTTCCGATCCCCATACTCCTCATGAGGAGTGGGGAGGTGATCCACCTGAGACTCAACCTGGTTCTATTTGGCCTAATCCACTTGAACGAGATCCGTTTGATCCTTCGAATCCGGATAATTATCTTTACGGAATGCCTGACTTACCCAAGGACGAAGAACAGGACAAGCCTTTAGATCCTTCGTTTCCACGCAATTATAGATACAGAATTCCTGAGTCACATGATGACGCTGGCCCTATGATCAACCCCACCGCACTCTCTTGTGGTATGCCTAGTCATAGTACTGTTGAACCTTCCACTACGGTTGGTAGTCACACTGGCACTAGTCAAAGTGTTAGCCATACTATACCCACTAGGGGCAGTACCCTTGTTGGGGGCACTATGTTGTCCACCCACACACATAGTATGGGGATTGGTTAGATTCCTAACAATGCTAATGTTGGAATATGACCACCTCCTAGGATTACCCAACCTAATCGTAACGTTGTTCGGAACACGACTCACCATCCACCACCTAATACACATGTCGCTACTCGTCAACCCGGGACTACTTTTACGAATGATAATGTTCCTCCCAACCACAGGGGTGGACACATACTGCATACTTTTGCGTCCACTGCCGCCACTAGTAATGCTAATGTAGGGGGTGGGAATATTTCATATCCACATGGACATCATGCCACTATCCCTGCTACTAGTCACACCACAATTGGAGTTGGGAATGCTCCTCATGCTTCTGGTCACCACACGACTACTCAAGCTAATCTTAATGCTGGGGGTGGGAAGATACCCTACCATTACGGTCATTACAACACGGTTCCCACTATGAATAGTACATACATGCCCCATACTCATGGTGGAAACCCTTACTACAACACAGTCGGTGCTGGCCACCAGTAGCACCCACCACCCCAATATGGTGCCCAAAACCCGCATATACTTGCTTACTCTCAAATGGGTCAGGCAGGAGGAGGTTATCAATCTTATGGCCATGGGAAAGCTTATGGTCTGTCAGGTCCTCATTATCAGCAGTTTAATCCTCATGGTCAAGCTTTTGGTCCATCTTATAACACAGTTCCGTTCAACCAACCTTTTATGGGGGCTTATAATCAAGCTTTCCAACCTCAGCTCCAATTCCTTACATGCTTGAATCTCCTGGATCTTTCGAAGCTCACGAATGATCTGGTGTGTCACGACCCTACTTGGCCCCCGGTCCCTACCAAGATCCCTTCGGACATTCTGAAGTTTGAGGGGAAAGGTGGTGAGCACCCGGGAGATCATGTCACAACGTTTCACCTTTGGTGCTCCTCCAACTCTTTGAATCATGATTCCATTATATTACGACTATTTCAACACACCCTCAGGGGGGTAGCCACAAAGTGGTATGTAGAGTTTCCTAGGAACACCTATACGGGATTCAATGAGATTGCTTTGGTTTTCTTAGACCATTTCTAGTTGCCGGTTCGATAATATTGGTACTGAGTTGTTGTCCACCTTCCATCAAAATAAGGCCACACATATTTTTGACCACATTCAAGAGTGGCGTCGGCGGAAGAGATTAGTGAAAGCCAACATTCCTCCAGATTTCCTGTTGGAATGGTTCCTCAAGTATCTACTCCCATACATTGCTAAGGATGTTTCGATGTCCGACATTATGACTGAGGAACAAGCTATCTTGAAATTCCAGTAGTTAGATCTACTTTATTCTCAGTCTGGCATTTTGTATGACATTATTCCTGATGCACCGAGAACAAGACATGAGCCTACGTCAGTTCCTGGATCACATGCCGATGGCATCGTGGGGTCCGCATGCACTCGCCCTATAGACTTGGTAGCTAATCAGATGCAAAATTTGTCGCTAAACCAGTCTGGTCCTGGATAGGTTCACACCTTGTCCACTTCCACTCTGTCATCTAATGTACTCAATGTGCAATCAATGAAGCCATCGGGTAACCAGCAACCTGGTCGTAAGAAAAAGGGGAGAAATAATTGTAGGGGTGGAAACAATGGAATTAATAACAATAGCAATCATAATACTCCTCATAAAGAGAATTCCAACCCTCCTCGGGAAGGCGGTAATGCTGGCAAGGATCGTAAACCTAGGCGTAAGGTGAAATTCCCTTGCAAGCTTTGTGGGGAGGATCATCTTACTCACTTATTTCCTCGAATTGAAGAAGCATCGAAGCATTTGGCACAAAGCCCAGCTGTGTTGAAGGATCCCATTCCTCATCATCAAAACATGGCTTCGCATGCTCCCACCACTGGTTATGGTACTAATGAAACGGCAACGTCTTCTTCCAATACTAGTGGTTATGGATGTGTGAATATGGTTCAGTTGGAGGCTTGTATTGCTACTCGTTAGCACGATTATGGTGCACCACAACCTAATCTGGGGAATGAGCCTCCCCCTCCTCTTGACAATTCCTTGCATATCGAGAAGCCCTCCATTATGCCGCAGATACTGAAAGGTGTTCTCAAGCACTCTACGCATAGTCCTAATGCTCGATCCGCACATAACTACTCCATCGTAGAAGATTTGGGCCAAACTCAGTGTGCCATGTTGGCTCTTGAAGTTTTGCAAGCCTGTCCTTCTTAGAAGCATTCCCTTTTGAGTGCGTTAGGAGTTCAGGATGGGGGAAATCCTAGTGTTATCAAGTTCGATGCTACTGATGTCCAACCTCACTTACCTTACCACATGGCTTTTCAAATCCAGGTGGTTTGCCTTAAGAGCTTTGTCAAACGTACTATGGTTGATGAAGGTACCTCCGCGTCAGTAATGTCGTTAGCTTGTTGGAAAGCTCTTGGCTCTCCTCCTCTACTCACGTCTAGAACTACACTCACTGCATTCGACGGTAGATCTTTTATGCTACATGGAATTATACCTTCCCTTGTTGTCTCCTTCGGAGGTAAGTCTATGCCTATTGAAGTCGAATTGGTTGATGCGGCCATCGACTACAACCTTTTACTGGGTTGGAACTGGATGTACGCTATGAAGGTTGTCGCGTCTACTGTATTTAGAGTTATCTGCTTTCCCTATGAAGGAAAGATTGTGACAATCGATCAGCTGGATTTTGTTGGCACTCCTTCCACAACATCCACAGGATCTGTAGTCCCGCAAGTTTCTAATTCTCAGCCGGCAACTAGGAACATAGGTGTTGGAATGTACCCCTCATTTATGGGAACTTATAATCTTTTTGCACCTATGAATTTTATTGGAACCATTACCGACAATGCGTCTCCTCCTTCGAATACTATGTTATTACGAACCTCCTATTTAGATGATCTGTGGACTTTACCATCCACGAGTTCCACGTCTGGAGAGATTGCGCATGTCGGGATGTCTATGCCTTTATCTGTAGCGGAGCTCGCTTACGATCATATCCAACAAGCCATTGCAGATTCAGATCTCTCTTCTTCACGGATAGTAGAGGAAGATCCTGTTATGCTGCCCGCGTGTGCAGTCGACCTATCTTGTTCACATGGTTTCCTCGACAGTATTTTACGTTCAGATGAAGTTTTTATTGAGGCCATGAGTGGTGATGACAAGCCATGGGGGGATCTTTATCATAGATCTCATTCCCCTCCTACCCTTGATCTTATTCAACAAGATGAGTCTAGAATACAGTGTGCCATACATTTTGATCTAGGCATAGTTTTGTCTAGCCCTGGTTTGACATTAAATTCTTATTTCCCTAGTGACGAGTCTTTAGACTCTCCTATAGATCTGCAAATCGGTGATCCTGATGAGTTTGATTCTACTTCTATAATTTCCAACTCCTATGATGATGAATTTTTCACTGTAGATTCCTTCACATCCTTCAACTTTGCTCTTCATTTTGAAGATGATCATTTTGATCCCTCGGGTATTGGTACTATGGCACCCTCAGTGGTTAGCTCTACCTACGTTATGTCTGAGGTTAACAATAGTGAAGCTGAAAATGTTTCTACCACAGTGAATTGTATCAGATTTTTCTTTACATACGTTTTAGAGATGATCTTGGTACTTATGTTTCTTGGAGACAGGATTTTTAGCTGGACTTATACTTGTTTACTGGTCCTTTTCGACATTTGCTTCGTTCATGGTAGGCATATTCGGAACCTTGCATATAGGTTTAGGCCTCCCCATTGTTATGATGCATTTGAACCTTGTACCATCTGAATTCACAGACACCCCCTAAGTGTCCTTATCTTGCTCATGTTCCTTGCATTATGCATAGCTTTGTTCCATGTGCTTGGAACTAGTATCGCATGCCCCTGAAACTCGTCTGCTCCCATTACGAGCATTCTTCCATCTCTCCTTTGAGCTCGTTAAAAATAGTAAGGAGGTCACGAGTTTACTTTTTTGGACTCGTTAAACCTTTACGGAAAAGATTTTTATAAAGTCTTTTTTAAGCCCTTGTTAGAATTTTCCAAATCAAACAAGATGGCCAAGTATACTTGTCATTTCAGACTCGTTAAAGGATTTGAAGCGATATCCACTTAGGTATAAGTTTACCCCTTTTCTAGACCTTTGTGGATTAATTAGGAAAAAGGCATACTCTAGTCATACGTGACTAGAAGAGTTCTTCTCTCATTTTTTTACACTTTTTCGGGTCAGGAGACTAACTTTACGAAAAAGGACTTACCTTTTATATCATGTTGTGATTGCATTGCATCATCCTGCTTGCTGCTTGAGCCTTGTGCCGGCTCCCGCTTACTCAATTGTTAGCCTGGTGCCTGAGCACGTTTCCCTGTCGAGCCCTACATAGCTTATATTTGCCCTTCACAATTTGATGACCCTTTTGAACCTAAGGGAACATACCCCCGAGTGTCCACATCTTGCACGCACTTCCTTGCATTGAGCATAGGTATGTTCCACTACTTGGGACTAGTCTGCTAGCTATTTGACACTCGTTCCCTCACTTGTTGTACTATAAGCAATTTTATTCTTTTTCAAGATTTTCCCAAATATGAAAAAGACCAAAAAAATATTATATTCCAAAAAAGTCGGATGGGATTATGGTCAGTATTTCTTGTTGGCAGCTGTTGTGTCACCTTTGAACAGAGCATTCATTCCACTCCGTATATTATGAGTCGGGACTATAGTTGGTCCTTAGGAGCTGTACTTGTTTCTCAGTTTACTCCACCGATTGGTTAAGCTTCCAATCATTATGGAGCCCTTTGTAATGCCTCCTACATTGCACAGTTTATGTCAAGTCTATGTTGCCTGAGTCTATCCATCTGCTCATGCTCTTGTTCAAAGAAAATCCTGAACCAATGTCAACCACTCCTCAGATCTCTTGACTATTGCATGTCAGCCATCCTTATTGAGTCAGTCCGTTTCACTTGAGATCTTCCAAATCTTTCAGCATTGCTAGTACCTCGTGCTGGTCAATGGGGGATGCCTTAATGCCCTCCTTCCAAGGAGTCTCATTCCGTCGACTTCAACCCATTTATTCCGGGACTTGAGGCTTACAGTTTAGTTGAGTACCTTGAGGCTTGCAGTCATTAGTGGCAGGTTCTCTCACCATCGACAGTTTTGAGAATACATCAATATCCCTTGATCGATGGATTCATCCTAGTGTTCGACTTCAACCCATTTATTCACACTCTGATGATTGTGGTCTGTGCCTTGATGCCTATTTTCATTATTGGTGGGTCATCTCGCATCTGTTAATGGTATACATCATTGACCGGTAATCAGACGATGTCTCATCAGGTTTGAACCCAACTCCTTTATTCACTTGATGGGACTTGCACCGTCGAAGACTTGTGTAGAAGACCCCAGGCGATTATGGCATTTAGTATGCTACTTATGACTTTGACTTTACATCTGAGATATCACCTCTCATATTTCAGCAATTTGTACCTCCAGTTTTGCACCAGTTGTCTTCTTTTCAGTAGAAGACCATATCATACTGTAGAGGGATCATGCCTATGATCACTTATGACATGTATTCATTATATACTACCTATTCATGGCCATTGTATCAGATTGTTGTACTATACCGACATGTATTCAAAGATACTATTGTATTATGACGAGTGAGTTGCTCTTTCAACTTGTGTCTCCATCACTCCGCTTCTGAGTTTTATAATGTATTTTGGCCATCGTAGCATCAGTCTCTGACCTCACACATTAGGGGGCATTTGTTACATCGTAATCTTTCACCTTGTGAGCATCAGCATTATTTGTCCTGTAGGATCCATTTCAGTGACTTAGATCCACTTATATCCTTCAGACACTATTTTGCCCTATTTTTATTCCTACCCGCATGTTGCATCATTATAGCATGTGTACCCGTGAGTTGCATCACTATAGCCCGCGGGTATCAAGTAAAATGGTAAAAATCACTATTTATTACTTGTTACTCCCAGAAAGCAGTCATTGGGTGACCTTTGGCTCTCCATCTTCCTGAGTAATGCCTTGATGTGTCCTTTCACCTGGACTATATATTGAGCACATATGGCTTATGGACGGGGGGAAGAAGAGAATAGCAAGAGAACTCTAGTGGATTTTTTCCCTATCTTGATTCTACACTCATTGATCCTAGTAGTTGTGAACCCTTTATGTTCACCTTCCAAACTCCTATCTAGTTTGAGTTTGCCGTTCATGGAGGATTGAAGTGGTGGAGGCACAAGTGGATTGATCCAGATCTTGGTTTAGATTGGTTGCCGGCAAGACTTTGTACTTCTTGTTGTTAATTAATAGAAATACTCATATTCTTGTCCATCATGTTGTAAATGTTGTTTATTATACATTGGGTTACATTTGCTTGTGATATTATGGACCATTGTTATTGATAATGTCAATGCCATCTATATATTATATGTACTTGTTGGATATTGGTTGTCAAGACTAATTTGCAGATTTCAAGTGCATGGATTGAAAGCTCCAACGGGGATCTACATCAAACGTTTGGATCGAGGTTGGTTACATTTCTCCATTATCTTAACATTGTCATTTATAATAGCATTGTTTTGAGAATTGAGTTGATTTTTGGTAGTCATCTGTCTGTTGTGGTATTCCCAAGCCATAGTGAGTTTTCTCCAACACAAACATTCAACCCCTCCCTTAGATCAGAGAAACGTTGGGCTTTGTCTGGAAACTCCTCTATGGTTTGGGGCATTTTCACCTGGCAATTTTCTTGGGTGGTTCATATTTTGAAATACAAATTCCCACACTGTTCAAGCATAACCATGGCCACTTCATTCAACGTTACTCCATAATTCTGGCAAAACCCTAAGAGGTGGATATCTGCTTTTAAACCGGTGATGGACTTAAGAGGGAGTTATTCTGGGAATCTTGATCTTCCCTCTCTCCATTCAATTTTCCTCCTAATGTACTCGCTAATACGTACATACTTTCTCCTACACCTAGTGGCCTCAACATTTATTTCTTTGATCCTGGCCACCACTTCCTTCAACTTGCAGATTTCCTCCGTCATGAGCTCTTGAATCTCGTATATCCTTTTCATAATTTCACAACCCTGCTCATGAAAGGGTCCCAGGTTGCCAACCTTGTTGGTTGTGAGTTGTAATTGATGTTCTAGAAGTTCCTCCTTTTCTTCCAGCTTCTCAATGCTCTCCTTTAGGTCATCAATCTGTTGAGCAGTGTCAAATTTCTTAGACTCCAACTATAGGTTGTGGCTTTCTAGATCTCGTTTCTTTGTTTCTAGAGTTCTCATTTGTATCACTAAAGCTCTCTTTTCTGCTTCTAGGTGTTGAAATCTCATGTTAAGTTCTCCTTTTTCTAACACAAGGGTGTCACATTTCTCAACCATCAAATTTGAATAATTCTGCTCTTTGACCAGATTTTCTTGCATATGGTGGGCTTTCTCCTTCTCCGATTCTAACTTTTCTGATAATATGTCGACATTGTCGGCAATTGCTAGAACAGAGGCCACATAAATAGATGCCATGAGTTTGTGCGCATGTTGGTTACCTTGCATGGCTGTGGTTTCATGCCCGGTGACAATATCTGGTTGAAAAGGCCTCTTCATTCTGGTCACTATTTCTTTAACAATGGATTTCTTTTTCTTGTTGTAAGTAAACTTATCCCATTGGGACACTGTACTACTTTTGGATGGTGTAAAAGGGACAATTGGGAGGTCCCTTATGGGGGAACCCATATCCAAGTCTTGTATATTTGGGCTTTTGGGGTCAGCATCTTCTTTGGATTTCTTTTCTTCCTCTTCTTTTCTTTGCGCTTCTTCCTCCTCTTCCCTTCTCAGTTTGTCATCTTCTTCTTGTTGGGAAATTCCTTCCAACCTAGTTCTTTCCTCCTCCTGAATTCTCCAAGCTTCATCTTCAGCTGCTTGAATCCTTTGAGTTTCTTATTTTTGGTGTTCATCTTCTTTCACCTTGTTTTCTCTCTTAGCAGCTTCTCTTTGGATTTTCTTAGCTGCTTCCTTGAGCTCTTACTCTTCTTTAGAGAGGTTTTGAGCAACTTCTGCTGCTTCTTTTTCATGCTCTTGTTTTGCACCCTTCATAGTGCCAGAGCTAGAACTAGACCCGACTTCACTTAGCCAACAAATCTGTAGTTCGGTCATGTTACTGACCCCTCGATACGCTTCTTCTTCCTCATCATAATAGTGGGCGTATTCAAAGTTGGCATAGAGTTCTTTGCAATGTCGTGTCACTTTGCCTTGTCAATTGTTCCTCCAAAAAGTCCTTTCCCTGAAGTGAAAGTCTTTCAGTTCTGCAATGAACTCTTATACAGTTGCAATTCCTGAGAACTTGTAGGCCCCAACATAGAAAGGGAAAGGCCGGAAAGTTGCCTTCTTTGCTTTGTACAAGGTGCTTCCAATCCCATCAATGAACACTTGCCTCACTTCCTCCTTGTGGACCACATAATCAGTGGCATATCTTGGTAGGATATACGGAGGTTTAGACCCTCCATACATTCTTATGTAGGTTCCTTCTGAGAAAAAATAGAAATCACCATAGTTCTCTAGGACTTCCATGGCATTCTTAGATAAGCAGTTGGGTTCCTCGTTGAACATTAATTCATATAAAGGCATGATAAACTCCTCACAAATGAGTTTGTAATGCCTTTTGTAATTCTGAGCCCAGAAGATTTTGTAAGCAATGAATATTGAGGTCTCGACTGAGTTCCATATGCATCCTAACTTGGGAAAGGGGCACTTTGCCACAACACAATCTATCAAGTAGGATGTCATATATCATTCTACCCTTTTCTCCACTAACCCTTCTTGTGCAGCAATTATAGCTGATGTTAAGCTGTCTGAGATAATATCAGCCCAGTTAAAAATTGTTCCTTTGAACACCACATAGTGGATGATGGGCACCCATTGCAGCATAAACATCATCCCATGGGGTATTCCAAAGATTATTCTTAGCATGAGAGCAATCAATCTGAAAGGGGGCCTCAGATTTTGAACCTCATACTCCCCACTGTCCTTTTTACTGATTTGCTTGCCCGAGACTAGCAGTCTCCTAGCCATCTCTAGATTATCCATCTTGATTTCTTCTAGCCATGCATCATCTAGCCTTCTCCTTTGATGTCCGAAAGAAATCTTATCTCGGTATTCGCATGCCGCAAAAGCCATCCAGTTAATTCTAAGCAGGGGAAGAGCTCTGGACGGGTGGCGGCTTTGGATATACATGATTTTTTGATGTTTCGATATAGACATTCTTCTTAAAGAAGAGCTTCAGGGAAGTCCTTGTCTCTTATTATATGGTATACATCTCCCCATTTTACTTTTGGGGGCATGCCTGTAGTGCACCTAGTATCTTGGAATGTAGTTTCCACCCTTGTGTTGTCATAAGATAGGTAGGTCACCTTTGACCTTCTCCTGCCACCTTTAGTCATTTGAAAAATCATGTAGGCATACGGTGCAATGTCAGCAATTCAAATTATCATTCTACTCATACTATTGAGGCCTAAACGCCGACTGAAAGCTTCTAATTCAACTCGTTTCACTACTGATTTGCAAACTTTAAATGGCTCTTCCATCTAAGTTTAAACATTTATATCACATGTTATTTCATAATCCTTATGCAAAACTAAAATGTTTTGTAGGCCGCTATATTACAACTATGAAAAATAAGGGACATGCAATTCATAATAACAAACCGTAAGAACAAAGTAATTATGAGTACTATGTTTCTTGGCGCAAAAATAGCGTAAACCTTCACAACAGGGTAAGAATACCGATGTTCTTCACGTAAGGGTAGACGGGGCTCATTTGGAGATTACAAAACCAATGGCTTAATGGTTGTTCGAGATCCCGGATATGTCCCCGTTCATATGAAAACAAGGCTTTGGTGCATTTAAATGGGTATAGGCATGAGTTGCTTCTGCCGTGGTTAAACTAATCAACTTGCCATAGCTAGGATAATATGAACAGAACTAAGAGCATAACATTCACCTCAACTATTTGAATTTAGTCCATAAGGTTTGACAGGTTAGTAACCTGTTGGAAGATGATGTTAGGTAGATGTTGATGCCACCGTGGAAATGGTGAGCCTGGAGTAGGTGCTTACAAATTCAAATGAAAACGGGAATGATCCCTCTAACCAATGTAGACAATGAAAACTCAACGGGGTTAACGCCCTATATATATAAATTGACATGCGTGAGACATTAAGAGGGTAGTTGCACACCATTTAATGGGGTTAATTCAGCGTACGGATGGGGTCAAATCGACACTTTTCTTATTAAATGCAACTGCCAAAATCAGAAAGACTTGGGTAAGTTCTCCGCTTGCTGTGGAAAGAAAAACTGGGTTTTCCCACCGTTGAGGAAGAAATGTCCAAAATTGTCCGCAAAGGGAAAGCGTGACGCTATGCATCAGCCAACTTAAGTAGGTTTACATGCCTTTGCGGAAGAGTTATCCGAGTTTCTTGAGAACCTTCGCCATTGTGAAAAAGATAGACAAGTCCTTCCGCCGAGGTGAGATATTCATAACTTTTCGACCGTTTGTGGAAGGCTTACATGAATTCTCCGCTGTTGCGGAGGAACTTGTTGAATTTGTTCCACCGCAGGTTCACTTGATCAAAGGTTTTTCCTTTTCAAAAGCTTAGGATGAGTTTTCCACCATGATTCGACTTGACTGTTTTCTTCCGCCATTTTGGAAAGTTTGGACCAACTTTTCCGCTGTTGTGGAAAAGTTAGCTCAAAACTTCCGTCGTTTCGGAAAAGAATCATAAGTTTTACTTAGGAAAAAGGTGAAAATAAACTCAAAGAGTAAGGAAAGCACAACACCTTTCTTTAGGGAAACTAAGTAAGGAAAGACTCTGATGCCCTGAGACTCTTAGGAAAACTTCTTCTTAAAACCAAAAGGAGGGGCCCCAATATTTTTTCAAAATTTTGGAGGAATGTTGTAGCAACAACAATTGGCGATTCGCTAGCAGACACAGATCTCTGAAACAAACTTATCTCATGGTCAGGGAACCTAAAAAGTGTTGATTATATGTGCAATAGAATGTCTTCATAGTTCGGCTCCGAAGAATACAGTGATCACTCTTATCATAATGGTGATGAAGGAAAAGGAAACTTTGACTCAAACTTCTTTATAGCTGTCTAAGGGCCAAAATGTGGGGTTCATCTTAAAATTCTGTCTTTTAGAATCCTACTAGTATAAGATTCCATAGGATCGTGAGAATATCTCACAGACATATTCGCTTGTTCCTCATTCCCATGCTATTTTACATCCTTTTGGATGTTTCTTTAATTTATAATTTTTTGCCGCTTTCAGTCTTCTAGATATAAATTTCTTCTGCTTTTAATAATTGATATAGGTTCTGCAATCCAAAATGTCCTTTTGGGTGAGCGAAATATTTGTTTGATTTCATGCTTCATGGATGGAGAAGAACCTTGTTGGGATGGTTTATTTGAACAGCTTCCTTGATTTGAAAGTTTCCTTGGTTTTCTCAGCCATGCTTTAATTGAGGCAAGAATTTATGGAAACCAAACTCTTTGACATATGCCTTTTGGCTTTTACTTGCAGCATGGGATCATTTTAAATACCATATATCTATGACACATGCTTCCTCTCCATGGGTCTTCCATAGCGAGCTTCCTGAGACATCCATTAATGTTAGAGTGAATGGGGCCCTAAGATAGTCATAAGTAAATGCTAAATCTTAGCTATTTGACAGGGGTTATTTTGACCAAACAGAAAAGAGGATCTCTGCATTCCAGGAAACCAATCAGTGAAAGCAAAGTTACGAATATATATTCCCTTTATCAGTGAGCTTCTTCATGACAATCCTTTTGAGTTTTTTCTGGAGTCTCATCTCTCAGCTACACCAAAATTGAGCTTAGCTTTATTTAAACAAAAGACTTTAATCAAAAGGGAGAAAACAAACAAAAGAAAACAAATCAAGCTAACTAGCAGACTAAAAGGTAATCAAAAGCGATTAAAAATGAAACGAAAGAAAATAAAACAAACCAGAAAAGAGAAGACAATGTTTTATTTATATACAAGAGTCCACCTAGGACTCATGCAAAGTATTGTTTCAAGGCGAGGTCGTTGAAAGGGAGATTTACTCCCTCCCATTGCAGGTCTTTCAATTTATAGGTTGATGGGCCAAGCTTTTCAGAAATTTGGTAAGGGCCAACCCATAAATGTTGAAATTTTGTGTGCATTCCCTTACCTTCATGCTAGTGGTCCCATTTCAGAACTAAGTCACCTACTTCAAAATTTATTTTACCATATTTCTTCTTATCAAACCATCTTTTGACTATGTCTTGATGGTGATGGATTTGGTCTTTGGCTTTTTGTCGTGACTCTTCAAGTCTTAGCAGGGTATCGATTCTGGATTGTAGGGCTTGACTGCTGGAACCTCGGGAGGCTTGGGACAACTGCAAGGATGGGAGTAAAATATTCGGAGGGAGAATGGCTTCCTTACCATAGACTAGAGTGAAAGGAGAAACGCCTAAGTCATTCTTGGGAGTGATTCTATCTTCCCATAGAGCATTCGAGAGGGCTATGTGCCAGCTTCTTTGATTTTGAATCACAGTTTTCTTAAGGATTTGGATGAGATTTTTATTAGTAGACTTAGCTAATCCATTTCCTTGGGGATAGTAATTGGCTGAATAATGTAGTTTAATTCCTTTCTCATACATTTATTCATTAATCTTTATTGACGAAAAATAAGGCGCATTATCAAAGACTAGGGAAATTGGAACCCCAAACCTGGTTAGGATGTGTTCTTCCAGGAAGTTGATGACTGTGTCCTCATTTAATTTACGCAGTGGAATAGCTTCAGCCCACCTTGTAAAATAACCTATAGTTGTTAGAATATAACGGTGTTGGAGCGAGGAATTGGGGTTTATTTCACCGATAATATCTATGCCCCATTGCTCGAATGGTTCAGAGATAATAACTGGCTGCAAGGGTCCAGCTACCTTTGGTAACTTTCCGGTGCTTCTTTGGCATACGTTGCAATTTCTAGCATAGGCATGGGAATCCTTGAAAAGAGTGGGCCAATAGTACCCAGCCTTGAGGATTTTATGAGCTGTAGTATCTCCAGAGTAATGTCCCCTGGCAGGGCCATCATGTAATTCTTTAACCACATTGCTTGCATCTACTTTCTCCGAACATCTGAGGAAAATGCCATCGTAATTCTTCCTAAAGAGTTGTCCTTCAATGATTTGGTATGCTACTGATTTGAGACAGAGAGCTCTTCTTTGCTTTAGATTCCAGTGCTCTGGCAAGTAACCTGACTGTAGATAATGCACTAGGTCCCTATACCAAGACTCCGGCGTCGTAAAAATTTTACATACATCAATCATGTTTAGTTCGGCTTCATTCCTCCAATCTAGCTCTTCATCAGCCGGATTTTCAATAAGCAATTTGCATAAAACTTGAATTTTGATAATAGTGGCTGGTTTGAATTCTAAGTCATACTCTTGAAGAGCAGTGACCCAGTTTCCTCTTCTTTCTCCCAATTATTTCTGAACGAAAAGAGATCTGACAGCGGGATGAGGAACTATGACTTTAGTTCTGTTTTTTAGGATATATGGCCTGAACTGCTTTACCACTTAGAAAACTGCATATGCTTTCTTATCTACCACAGTGTAGTTCAGTTCAGTGCCCTGTAGACTAGTGCTCATAAAAGAAATTGTGTATTCATCTCCTAATTCTGCATTTTGATTAAACACAGCTGTGAGAGAGTTATCAGAAGCAAAAGTGTACATTATAAAATCTTTGTCGAAATCTGAACTTATTAAAGAGGGTTCCTTGGCTATGGCATCTTTGACTTCTTTAAATGCAACCTTTTCCAAGTCTGTCCACTTAAATTGTACACTCTGCTTGACCATTTGTTGCAAAGGTTTAATGATCTGAGCAAAGTCTGGTACGAAACTTCGAACAAAATTTATGGTGCCCACGAATGATTGCATAGACTTTTTACTGTGGGGCATGGGAATCTTGTTGATAGCTTGTACTCTCTCTTGATCTATCGAGATTCCCTCCTTTGAAATGATATGACCCAAAATTTTTCCCTCAAGAACAACGAAAACACTTTTATTAGGGTTTAAAGAGATACCATACTTCCTGCAACAATCAAAGATTTGCTTTAGGTGGAAAACATGGTCTTCCCTTTTCTTTGAGAAAATGGTCACATCATCTAAGTAGACTACAACACATTGACCACCCAATCCTCGAAAAGCAATGTCCATGGCTCGCTTAAAAGTAGCTCCTGCGTTGATTAAGCCAAAAGGCATTCTTCGATATGCGAAGGTTCCCCACTTGGTACGAAAAGTGGTTTTGAGTCGGTCCTCTTTCACTACTAGTACTTGGTTGTAACCAGAGAAACCATCTAGTGGGGAGAAAAGTTATGATCCTGACATCATCTACAAGATTTGTTCCATTGGGGGCACAGGATAGTTGTCTTTATCGGAAGCTCTGTTCAAGTTCTGGAAATCTACACACAGTCTGATTTCTCTCGATTTCTTCCGCATGGGAACTAAATTAGCCACCCATTTAGAATGTCAAACTTTGAAAATAATTTGGCATCCAACAATTATTTAACTCTTTCTGAATTAGAGGCTCGAGTGTCGGATGCATCCTTCTTAATTGTTGCTGAAAAGGTTTGACACCTTCCTTCATTGGTATTATGTGTTGAATGATGAGGGTATCGTACGTTTTAAGATCATCGTAGGTCCAAGCAAACGCATCTTTATATTGTTGGAACAATTTGATGAATTTACTTCTCTCGCCCGGTGTATAGCACTTACCAAGATTAATATATTTTGGTTCAGCTTCCGTGCCCAGATTTATTAACTCATGCTATGTGGATGAGCTATGAGTTTTAGCATTTACAGGTCTTTTGAACTTGCTTTGTAAATCAAATAACGCTTCAAGAGTTCTCACACCTTTGGGCATGAAGTTTCCCTTTACAGCATCTTTATTTTGTAAATCTGAATCATGTTGCTCTTCATCTATTATAGCCTCTTAGAAGACATCTTCATTTGTTAAGAAATTAATGATCTGATCAACACCATCAAATACTCTGAGATTTGTGATGTTATCTGGAACAGAGGGCCTGAAAATTAATTCAATAGAGCATCTATTATTAGTGGGCACTAATCTGGAAGCAAGGGTTGATAGCAAATTAGCTGCAACATTCTTCAACCTAGGAACAAAATTAATATTGAAAGCATCAAAACATGAAATCAGATCCCAAACCTCAGCTTGATAACCCTTTATGTGTGGTGAAAGGCAATGAATTGTATTCCTTATTTTCCTAACAACTATTTCTGAATCACCAAATACTTTCAAATATTTGACATTCAAACCAATAGCTTTCCTTAACCCATGGATCAGAGCTTCATACTCAACAATATTATTCGTACATTCAAATTCTAATCTACAAGATAAAAAATGCTTGTTTCTTTTGGGGTCAATTAAAACACAACCAGCTCCTGATCCTTCTTGAGTTTTGGAGCCATCAAAGTAGAGAGTCCAAAAAGTATATTTTTTTTTAACTAAGTTAGTACTATTGTTGTCTAAGTTGGTAACTAAATTTACTTTGTTACAATCAATATCATCAGTCCGTGAAAAATTAAGGAGAACGGACTATTTGTTTGAATCATGGCTAACATCTTCTGATTGATAATTCCTAGGTTCGATTTCTAAGAAATAGTTCCCTAAAACTGAAGATGAAAAACCTACAACTTCATTTTTTTCCTCTAGTTGAGTGACATTTTGTTTCATGTGTGGCTCTCTTAATATCTTGATTTGAGTTTTCCTATTTTGATAGGGTAGCCACAAATGAGACCAATCCATTGCAAAATAACCATTCAGTTTCATAGACCAGTCCCTACTCAAAATTAAACCATATGCCTCACGGATATCGACCACCATTATATCAATGAATTGTCATACCCTAGAATCGGATGACAACCTAATAAGTACATATTTCAATTCACCAATAACCTTGACAACAGTTCTATCAAATTGAATGATTTGAGATGGGGATGGGATCGGTTGTCCATTAATATTTTGTAAATTGACAAAGGCATGACATTCGAACTAGCACCTGAGTCTACCAAACAATTATGCACATTGTGATTAAAAACCTCAAAGGTTAAGAGGAAGGGTAGAGTTTGAGATTTTGATTTTCTGCCAATACTTGCTTCATTAATTTCCGGATTTTCATCAGTGTTTTCTAATGAGGCACTTGGTTTTGGATCAAAGGCCTCTATCAGTCTCTTTCTTTGTTGTGGCAAGCTACACATATAAAAAATGGAAATGTTTGCTTTCATTTTCTTAATATCTTCGATTATATCATACCTCATGTCACATTCCTTTGAAATTTTTGATTGATTTTTTGTTTTGTTCAAAGAAGCTTGTGGCTATTTGACTATTTATGAGTTTGGTTCTTTAGTCACCGTAGGAGCAACTGCCGAGTTTGTCTTGGGTTGGGGAGGAATGACAGTTATGTGTTGCCTTGGTATTTGATTGGATCTAGCTTTAGGTGCTTCTATTGTCAGATCAATCACTGGGCCTTTACATTTGGTAGTGATGTCAATAGATGATGTTTGCACTTCATCTACGAAATCTTCACAAGATGGCTCTTGGGTAGGAGTCCAATCCCAAAGGATCATCGTAGTGTCAGGAGCAGGCTCTTCCCTCTCAGGAATTGGTTCTTGTTGGGGATTTGTTTGCTCAGGAATTTGTGCATCTAACATTTGGTTCATTACTAAACTCATCGAATTGATCCACTATGGACAACTTTTCTCCAAGTGTTGTTCTTGATGGAAAGTGCAAAAGTGGTCCATGCCTGTTTCATTTAAGTTTAGTACAGCAGAATTGTTTACCGGTGGGGTTAACTATCCATTTTATTCTTTTTTTTTATAGAATGTCTTGAAAGGTGGCCTTGAAGAACTAGTTGCCTTATCTTTTTCTATATCTACAATCTTATTGGAGAGTTTTTGAATCATTTTTATGACATTTTCTAAATCTGCTGCAAGTTCTTCTTTATCCCTAGTTAACAGGAAATGTTTCTTAACGGCTGTTGGCTTGAACTCTACATCTAGAGCATGTTTGGCGATGCTGTCAACCTCTTCTTCTACTTTCTTGGCTTCTTCGAAATTTTCTGTCAAGGTAACCTTTTTGGTTCTCTTGACAAACATTGCTAGCGGGTATTTAAGAGCTGTTGTATAATACTCTACCAAGCATTCCTCAGCAGGATTTGTTGCATCACTAAAATTATTTAACAGTGTCATGAATCTTTGATTAAACTCTTGGATTTTCTCATTCTTTTCCATTCTCATAGAAAACAATTCTTTCATAAGAGTAGCTACAGTTCTTTGGTTTCCATACTTTTTTAGAAAACACTTCTCAAAATCTTCCCAACTTGTTATCGAATTAGCTTGCAGACTAAAATACCAGGAAGATACTTTGGGTTCAAACGTGTAAGGAAAAAGGTGACAGACCACGTCTTCGTATTCCACATTTAGAAGATTTAGAGCTAAATAAAAACTTTTAAGGTGATCTTCAACAGAAATCCCTTTGCCAGGGTCATACTTAGGAAAAACCTTTTCTGGGTTTTTTGGTAAATCATGGAATGGTCGAACTACATCTAATGCTCCTCTCGCTCTCCATGCAGGTACGACCATGACTCTTGGTGGAGAACGTGGTGGTGTATGCGAGAGTGAGTTATGAGGAGTATTCCTTGGAGTGTGTTGTTGTTCTTGATTTGTGGGAGTCTCAAGTCTGACTTTGTCAAAAGGTTCAGTGATTTCTTCTAAAGATAAATCTAATAAAATTCTTCTAGACTTTGAACGAGAACAGAGTCCCTTGTACACTGAGGGTTTTTTCGAGGGGCTCTGATTCTGGGTAATAGAGGAACTATGGTTAGTCCTCCAAGACTTCTAACGTAGGAGTGAGTATGTCTTCTGAAGCGGTTTAATTCCTCAAAAGGGACGGCATACAATGTTTCTTGCTATTCTGTCTTAGAATTAGGATTTTCTTGATTTCTTGATTCCAGATCTGGAATGTTTTGGATAACTGTTTCAGATGGGTTTTTGGTGAAAACGTTTCTAACAAAAGGGTCTCTTCTGCTAGCCATGCACTAGTGGCCCTCCTTCTAGCACCAAAAAGAGTTGATGCCTCGAAAATCGTAGCATCAATCAGCAAAAGATTCTCCCCAGTAAGCGATCCCAATTAGATCGCCCACCATTTGGTGTAGGGAGTCTGTCTGGTTAATGGTCCGGCTACTGTGTAAGTTTTTAAAGATTTGTTTATTTTACCGGTTGTAGCCTGATCCACCATTTATATATTTTATGTTTAAGATGATATGTATGTGCCCTAAATTAAATGCATGCATTAAACAAATCTATTCTAAGCTAATTAAATCTAAATTACCTATCCTTGCAAGGAGTAGTACTTTAAAGGATGAGTAATAAACTGGAAATGTGACCAAGAACTTCACAGATAGCTGTTAAATTGAATAGGAGTATTTACAACAGAAAATAAAGATTATCAAAGATAGCTTCAATAAAGATAAACATTCTATTACCCATTTAACACATAAATTTTGCAAAGGAAATGAAATCATTCATAGCAGAGAATTAATTCACAATATCCAGGAAAGATCTCACAGAAAATGTATGAAAGATGCAGAAATAGTTCAGCAATTATCCAACACAATCCCAAGCAAAATGTTGCGTCGGCTTCCACAGGTCAAAACAATTTTTTTATTCATGTAGCAGAAATAGTTCACGTACAAGACAGAAATGTCCTTTCACATGCAAAAAGTCCCTGTATTCTCTTCTATTAAGCTATATACAGCTTTACAAAATGCTCCAAGAGCTGCCACCTATACCCTAACTGTCCATATTCCTCTAATTTGTCTTCTAGTGTCCATGTCACAAAAAAGAATAAAACCCAAAAATATTACAAAAATGAACATGACGGAGGTCCAAATATCATTTAATGATTAACACATAGGAAGAATGAAGAAAGAAATGTTGGTTGCAAACCCAAGAAATAAGACAAAGGTAGATTATTTATGAACTAATGCCTTTGCTAACTTGGGGATTTCTGCTAAAGATGGTACTCCTGTTGAGGTTTGAGCCACTGTTGCTGCTGGGAATTCCATTGAATTTGATGCCTCTGCTCCTCCTGCTATTACTTGATGTGTTCCTGCTGTTAGTATCCTGTCTGTTTCTGCTATATGGTTCACCCAGAGACTGGTCTCTTTTATGATATTGTTTGCATCAAGGGGAAGCATGGTTTTTAGATAAACTTCATTCTTGGCTAGCTCTTCTTCAAGATTAGAGACTTCTACTATTGTAACTTGGAGGCTCTCATTTAGGAGATGTGCACGAAATGTGGCCTGGCCAATCCAATCGTGAAGGTCTTCTAAGGTCAAAGCATCTACCTTCCTAACATAGTCCACTTCAGCATTCAACCCCTCCCTCAGATCAGACAAACATTGGGCTTTGTCTGGAAACTCCACTATGGTTTGGGGAATTTTCACCTGGAAATTTTCTTCGGTGATTCGTATTTTCAAATACAAATTCCCACACTGTTCAAGCATAACCATGGCCACTTCATTCAACCTTACTCCATAATTATGGAAAAACCCTAAGAGGCAGATATCTGCTTTGAAACCGATGATGGACTTAAGAGGGAGTCTTTCTAGGAATCCCGATCTTCCCTCTCTCCATTCCATTTTCCTCCTAATGTCCTCGCTAATATGTAGATACTTTCTCCTACGCCTAATAGCCTTACATTTATTTCTTTGATCCTGGAAACCACTTCCTTCAACTTGCATATTTCCTCCGTCATGAGCTCTTGAATCTCATGTATCCTTTTCATAATTTTACAAGCCTGCTCATGAAAGTGTCCCAGGTCACCAACCTTGTTGGTTGCGAGTTGTAATTGATGTTATAGCAGTTCCTCCTTTTCTTCCAGCTTCGCAATGCTCTCCTTTAGGTCATCAATCTGTTGAGCAGTATCAAATTTCTTGGACTCCAACTGCAGGTTGCAGCTTTCTAGAGCTCTTTTCTCTATTTCCAGAGTTCTCATTTGTATCACTAAAGCTCTCTTTTCTGCTTCTAGGTGCTGAAATCTCCTGTTAAGTTCTCCTTTTTCTAATGCAAGGGTGTAACATTTCTCAACCATCAAATTTGAATAATTTTGCTCTTTTACCAGATTTTCCTGCAGATGGTGGGCTTTCTCCTTCTCCGATTCTAACTTGTCTGATAATATGTTGACAGTGTTGGTAGTTGCTAGAACATAGGCCACAGAAATAGATGCCATGATTTTGTGCGCATGTTGGGTAGCTTGCATGACTGTGGTTTCATGCCTGGTGACAATATCTGCTTGAAAAGGCCTCTTCATTCTAGTCACTGTTTCTTTAATAATGGATTTCCTTTTCTTGTTGTAAGTAAACTTATCCCATTGGGACATTATACTACTTTTGGATGGTGTAAAAAGGACAATTGGAAGGTCCCTTATGGAGAATCCCATATCCAAGTCTTGTATATTTGGGCTTTTGGGGTCAGCATCTTCTTTGGATTTATTTTCTTCCTCTTCTTTTCTTTGTGCTTCTTCCTCCTGTTCCCTTCTCATTTTGTCATCTTCTTCTTGTTGGGAAATTCCTTCCAACCTCCTTCTTTCCTCCTCCTGAATTCTCCGAGCTTCATCTTCAGCTGCTTGAATCCTTTGAGTTTCTTCTTTCCGAAGTCAATCTTCTTTCACCTTGTTTGCTCTCTTAGCAGCTTCTCTTTGGATTTTCTCGGCTGCTTCCTTGATCTCTTGCTCTTCTTTAGAGAGAGTTTGAGCAACTTCTGCTGCTTCCTTTTCCTGTTGTTGTTTTCCTTGGCCCCGACTTTACTTCGCCGACAAATCTATAGTTCAGTCATGTTACTGACCCCTCGATACGCTTCTTCTTCCTCATCATAATAGTGGGCGTATTCAAAGTTGGCATGGAGTTCTTTGCAATGTCGTGCCGCTTTGCCTTGTCGATCGTTCCTCCAAAAAATCCTTTCCCCGAAGTGAAAGTATTTCAGTTCTACAATGAACTCTTCTACAGTTGCAATTCCTGAGAACTTGTAGGCCCCAACATAGAAAGGTAAAGGCAGGAAAGTTTCCTTCTTTGCTTTGTACAAGGTGCTACCAATCCCATCAATGAACACTTGCCTCACTGCCTCCTTGTGGACCACATAATCAATGGCATATCTTGGTAGGATATATGGAGGTTTAGAGCCTCCATACATTCCTATGTAGGTTCCTTCTAACAAAAAATAGAAATCACCATAGTTCTCCAGGACTTCCATGGCGTTCTCAGATAAGTAGTTGGGTTCCTCGTTGAACATTAATTCATATAGAGGCATGATAAAATCCTCACAAATGAGTTTGTAATGCATTTTGTAATTCTAAACCCAGAAGATTTTGTAAGCAATGAATACTGAGGTCTCGGCTGAATTCCATATGCAACCTAACTTGGGAAAGGGGCACTTTGCCACAACACAATCTATCAAGTAGGATGCCATATAACATTCTTCCCTTTTCTCCACTAACCCTTCTTGTCCAATACTTATAGCTGATGTTAAGCTGTCTAAGAGAATATCAACCCAGTTAAAAATTGTTCCTTTGAATGCCACATAATGGATGATGGGCACCCATTACAGCATAAACTTCGTCCTATCGGGTCTTCCAAAGATTCTGCTTAGCATGAGAGCGATTAATCTGAAAGGGGGCCTCAAATTTTGAACCTCATACTCCTCACTATCCTTTTTTCTAATTTGCTTACCCGAGACTAGCATTCTCCTAGCCATCTCCATATTATCCATCTTGATTTCTTCTAGCCATGCATCATCCAGCCGCTGCTGGGGCTTGGGAAATTTATAAGCTGTTGAGATATAGGATGGGTGAAATGAAGCGAAAGCTTCTCCTTTGCTATCCAAAAGAAATCTTGTCTCAGTAGTTGCAGACCATTTAACGGGGTTAATGTGGCTTACGGATGGGGTCAAATCGACACTTTTCTTATTAAATGTGACCGCAAAAATCGGAAAGACTTGGGTAAGTTCTCCGCCTGCTACGGAAAGAAAAACTGGGTTTGCCCGCTGTTGAGGGAGAAATGTCTGAACTTTTCCGCAAAGGGAAAGCGTGATGCTACGCATCGGCCAACTTAAGTAGGTTTACCCGCCTTTGTGGAAGAGTTATCAGATTCCTTCCGGAAAAGTGTGCCATTCTACCTACCGTCGCGGAAGATTTTCTTGAGAACCTTCACCATTGCGGAAAAGATAGACGAGTCCTTCTGTCGAGGTGACTTATTCATAACTTTCCAACCGTTTGCGGAAGGCTTACATGAATTCTCCCGCTGTTGCAGAGAAACTTGGTGAGTTTGTTCCACTGCGGGTTCACTTGGTCAAAGGTTTCACCTTTTCAGAAGCTTAGGATGATTTTTTCGCCGTGATTTGACTTGATTGTTTTCTTCCACCGTTTCGGAAAGTTTGGACCAACTTTTTCGCCATTGTGGAAAAGTTAGCTCAAAACTTCCACCATTTCGGAAAAGAATCATAAGTTTTACTTAAGAAAAAGGTGAAAATAAACTCAAAGAGTAAGGCAAGCACAAGACCTTTCTTTAGGGAAACTAAGTAAGGAAAGACTCTGATGCCCTGAGACTCTTAGGAAAACTTCTTCTTAAAACCAAAAGGAAGGGCCCCAATATTTTTTCAAAATTTTGGGGGAATGTTGTAGCAACAACAAGTCCTCGATCATCATGATCTTCTCCTCGATCCATGAGAAGAATTCCTCACCGAAGGCTAAAACTTGTGGTCCCCCAAGCTGTACTGCGTAGTCACTCCATCGACCCATCCAAGGCTTTGTCACAGGGAGGATAGGCATGGATATCTGTGGATGCGGCAATGGCAGCCTCAACAAAAAGAAGGTGACTAAGATACTCCCATATCCAAATTAGCGAGTATCTCCATTTCTACACTTGGTTACTTGTTCCTTGAGTTTGGATAACACCCCTTCACACCAGTTGAACAAAGTTGGTGCCATACAGTATACGGCGAAATTCATTTGCGCTCAAGATTCCTGATGGGGGATCACACTACCCGCCACCCAGGTTATGGTAAAAAATATATTCCTCAATGGGAGCTCTATTACATGCATGATGGCCACTTTCCCACTTTTATTTGAAGAACCTTGTCGGCAGTATCGCACAATCAAATCATTGGTACTCTCGTCTGAGACCCTGTGCCCCATTAGGTTCACCCTCACCCCTCTCTTAGAGAGGCCAGTGAGAAATTAAATATCTTTGAGTTCAATCTTGAGAGTATGCTCCCCAAATCAGAAAGCCTAAATGTCAGTCTCCCACATTTGTATTATGCGAGTTAGAAGCTTTCCCTATTTTCGGATACCTTTGGTCTTAAAGAACTTCAACAACCCACATGCCCGCAGTGCATTTAGTGTCATTTGGTTATTTGCAGCCACCTGATCATTAACTTCATGTTCCCTTTTGTTCCAATCAACCATTTTTCCTTAAATGAGATGCAAATCCCTGCAAAAATACAAGTAAAGCATCAATCAACAAACTTGAAGACTGATCTCATCCCAAACATGAGGAAACATCAAACTTTTTTTCCTTTTTTCTGCTATTATCGCTCCTGGGTGTCTCCTGGATGCGCGGAAATGAGGAATTACCATGCCCCGTATGGAGCTATAGAGTTGTAATCCTGATATTACTGCGTTTCTCGACAGAGGGGGGCTGCGATAATTACAGGGGCGAAAAAGACGCCCTAGGGATTCCTTAAAAAATTAACAAACTAATGAGAAATCAAAAAATAAGGACATGAATTGAAAGAGGAGCTTAAGAGCTCTTACTTGGTGCAGACGATTGTAAGAATGACGCCTCAGATCTCTAGATATGGTCACTTGAAGTTTTTCCCTTCAATGGGTAAAAATCTCTTTATGAGC
Organism: Larix kaempferi; assembly: GCA_027924585.1. Lineage (NCBI taxonomy): Eukaryota > Viridiplantae > Streptophyta > Pinopsida > Pinales > Pinaceae > Larix > Larix kaempferi. The sequence goes on from BSBM01001430.1 coordinate 15,278,919, forward strand.
AAAAATAGCAAAGTGAAAATGGTAACTCTCTATTTTTACCTCTTCCTTATATAAGTTGCATAACTACATTTTTGCTCATTATTTCTATTAAATATCTTTTTAGGTCAAATACTTTACATTACTAATATCTTCTTCTAAGGCTTCATTAACCATTTTTGACAGGATCTTTACACTTTGTTCATACTGATGATATGTTAATGTTTTGACCTTCATTTGAGCTAACTTTGTCTTTTTCACGCTCTGGATTAAACCCTGAAAAATATTCCAAGCGCTTTTTCACACCTGTGTCATGCTTGTTAAAATCAAGTAAATGGTGTCGAGCTTAGTCGAATTTACTCGTGCTCGTAAAACAATGAGGAAAGTATCGTTTTGGTATTATTTTATTATTTTTCGGACTGGAATGATTAAAAATTGTGAAAAGGACCATCGGAGTTCTCTTTAAGCTCTTTTTAGAGTCCCTCGTTTCGAAAATATCGCCAAGTGAACTTGTCTCTTTCACACTTGTAAAAGTATTTGAAAGGTCGTTTATTCGGTGATAGGTTACCCCTTTTTCAGCCCGTCTATACTATTTATGAGAAAGACCCGTCTAGACTATAGTGAGGAGAGACACTACCAACTTGGGTGGGGTTGACAGGTAAATACATTCATTATATTGCATTTAGTTCTTACAAATGAATGAGATCAAGATATCGAAAGATGTACCTTTGATCGACGGTTGGTCCTAGCTTCTGCTTGGTCTTCCACTTGATCCTTCGCTATGACATATATAAATATGATGAATATTGAAAGCAATCAAACATCAACAACAATCAGATACTAAACCAAATGGACATACAATCCAATAGACATCCGATTTGGGATAGGAAGGGTATTTCCACCTTTTTATTGTCAAAGAAACATGAATCAGTACAAATATACCTGATGTGTCAAGATGCTTCTGCAACCGAGTCCTGGGATCCTGCTCTTCACAATGAATTGGGAATTCCTCCAGCGTAACAACACTCAAAGCATTCTTTCTAGGTCCCTCTCTCATGGATCCTCCTTGTATTTATGGGACAAGGTAGGCAGTTGGATTCGAGAGGTGGTGGAATTGGGAGGTTAGGGAAGTTAGAGAACCAACCTCAACTAATCCCAATTCGTAATCTTAATATATTTTTTGACTTCATCTTAATATGTATGTGGGTTTCTTTTAGGAAGAGTGGCGTACAATATGCTACTTTGTGTTTTACAACAAGCGTTTGCAACATTTTTATTGTGTATGTTGGTTGCCCTTGAGCAAAGTAGAGTATCTTTTCAAGGTGTACGCTAGTTTTCTATACAGAGAGTAGCGTACATGTGATGAAATCAGTAGAAACAGTAAGTTTCTCAGCTGAAGAGAGTAGTTCTAGTCAATAATTCATCTAGGTCAACCTAGCTCTTCAATTCTTAGTGTCCTTTTGTGTGATCAACAGAGAAATGTGATCACGGACGGAGAAGTGCAGATTTGACCTATAATAGATGCCCCCTAATGTGTGAGGTCAGAGGGAAATGATGGCCGAAATACATTATAATTTCAAGTCAGAGGAGGAGCAAGAAACCACAAAACTCAGTCACAAAAGTACCTGAAACAACGATCAAGGTTAGCGAGCAATTATAATCTTGACATCATATAGATGTGTAGCATGATACAACATGATCTTCGATACATAACTAGGAGATGTATATATAGCATGGCCACTAAAATACAAGCATGGATCCATGTCAAAATGAGAGATCATAGCCATAACAACAAACTGGATATATGTTTCATGAAGAGCCAAAATGAGTGAGGCTCAATCTTGCGTAGCTTGGGCAATAACATAAATATGGTGATGCTATCAAAGTCCCAAGGTCTTCATCCAAAAAACCCGAGGTACAAACCCTAACCATGTGAATAAATGAGTTGTGGTCGAACATGGGGGGAATCGTTTGGTTACCGGTCATTGATGTATACCGTTAACAAACGCGAGGACTTTCATCGATAATGATAATGCGGTCCAAGTTACCTAGTACGATCCAACAACTGTGAATAAGTGGACTTGAAGTCAAACACTTGAGGAACCTGTCGAATAAGAGACGTTGATGTATTCCCATTATTCAACAGCAAAGGAAACTTCCAGTGATGACTGCAATCCCCAAGGTACTAACCGAAACTCTTCACTTTGTTCCCAGAGCATAATGAGCTGAATTCGATGGGAAGAAGTCTGCTGAAAGGGAGGCCTTAATGCATCCTTCATCATCCAACACGAGGAACACTCAAAAGGTATGAGCTGATGCGGAGTAGGACAAGTAACAATATGAAACAAACAGACACCAGGATGGTCGACACATGAAGTCAAGGTAAACTGCAGAAAGGCCGACATAGGTTGTATCCTTGAACAGTGAGCATGACACCAAGTGACTTAGGCAGCTTTTAACATGAAGGGGAAGTGATATAAGCCTGCAATGTAGGAGACATTAACAGATCCTCCATATGGTTGGTAGAATAACCAATGGGAGGAGTAAAAACTCGGAGATCAGGTTCACCCTAAGGTCAAAAACTAAAACCCAACTGACATGAAAGACTCAAGTAGGTGTTGTGTTCAAGGACATGACTGACTTAACTTCCTTTGAAACTGAAAAATATGTGATAGACCCTTCTTATCCCTTATTCTTTTTGGTAAAAGAATGTCCTTGTTGTTTTAATGAGTCCAAGAAAGAAATAAAACTCAATAAGTCCAACCATGTAAAAATTTTAACGAGCCCATGGGAGGAAGACTCAGGACCTTCTTCATTTTTTACAGAGTTTGAAAACGAGATAGATGAATACTCTATAACACTAATCTCTAGATTTTAATATCGAGCCAAGATCTGTTCTTCCTCGTCGGTGTTTTCTTATTTAAGGAGTTAGAAAAACTTAAATAATCCTCCATACACTTACTCGTGGATTTTAATATCGAGCCCGCGTAGGTTTATGCTCGTCGGTGTTTTCCTTTTTATAGAGTCTGGAAAACTTAAAAAATCCTCTATATACCCTCTCGTAGATTTCACATCGAGCCCCAGTAGGTGAATGCTCGCTTGGTGATTTCATGTTTCGAGAGCCTGAAAACCCTAAAGAAGGCTCCAAAAGGTCCTTTTTCATATAATTAGTCTCCTCCCCCGAAAAAGTGTAAAACAATGGAAGAAGAACTCTTCTAGCCACGTATGACTAGAGTATTCCTTTTTTGTAACTAATCTGCAAAAATACGGAAAAGGGTTAAACTTATACTTAAGCAGATGGACCTTCAATTCCTTTAACGAGCTTGAAGAGACCAAGTTTGCTCGGCAATCTTGTTTAGTTTTTCAAATAGTCAAAACAAGAGCTTAAAACGACTTAAAAGACAGCTTCTAGGATCATGGGTTCATGACCTACCAAAAGATAGGATCTCAAAAATCGCATTAGTAACTATCGACAAATTTTCTCAATGAAATAATAATAACAACATGGTACATATATTAGTCTATCAAAAAGAAAATAAGTTGTGTCCAGTTTAATAATTTTAAAATCTAGTGAAAATTTGAAATATATTGGTTGAATTTAACTCACCAAAACTTGTAGGCATTAGTGATTAAATAGAATCATTTTAGGGACAACTTGAAACTATACACTTTTGCAAAAAGTGGGTAAAAATTAAAGTCAATTTTATATAACTAGTTTCAAATTGAAAAATCAAATATCACAATTGAAAATTCTAGGGAAAAATTAGAGAAAAACCTTGATATTTCTCCATTGATTGCGACCAAAATGGACCACCGATCGATCTTCCGCTTCCACCAAGTAAGTTCATTCCTCCCAAACTTGCAATTTCATGTATTTTTTGTCAATTTTTATGGTCAAAAATCATTTTCTAGCAATGCTCATATCTTGTTCTGCGTGTACGCTACTGTGTATGAGGAAAAGGAGCATTCATTGGCCAAGTGCGCTGGTTTAGCTCATAAAGAGTAGTGTTCAAACGTGTCTGTTCAGTACAAACAACAGTGTACACCCCTGAAAGTAGGGTAAAAGGTGAAAAAGACTAAAAATTGACTATTGCTTGGTAGGATGGTTTTGGTAATGCATGAAAGGGAGCATGAGGACATGGATCGAGAAGCATTACAAGACCCAATGACCCTTCATATGCTCCAAAGATGTGGATTATTGAAATTTTATAGAACGGTCAACATGCGGGCACAAATCCGCTTGCTTGAAAGACTTGTCAAATACTGGGATGCAAATGCCATGGTGTTTGATATCCGAGGTGAGATACTGGATCTCACCATAGATGACATTTACTTTATCACGGGTCTCTTTTGGAGGGGAGACTTAGTGAATCTAAAGGGCCCTCTCGCAATGTGGGTGCCTTGTCCGTGCAAGAATATGTCAATTTCTGGGATCTCTTCGTGACACCGGGTAAAGATGTCATGGAAATCGTTAAAAAGATTGGTATACAGAATGATCTCATTAAGATAACAGTCCACTCAAATAAAAATATTTTCCGTGACTCCAGGTTTAGTGGAAATGTTGATCAGGATGGTTCTCGATGTATTTTCCCTATTCCCTTCAGCAAAAAAACTTGTGAAGTGAAATGGATAGAGGACGAATCAACATTCTCATTGGGTCTTGGAGAGAGCTCACCTCTCTCTTCAAGTTAAGAATGGGAAGTAAATAGGACTTGCAGTGTATATTTTCTCGGGGGTGGTCTAGGCCTATCATAGCTTACAAAAACATTTCGTTAGAAGGAAAAACCGTGTCTAAACAATCAGGAGAGTTGGTAGAGTCCACTGACCATGCGGGGGCATAGTCCATATCTGACTCAGCAAAGACCAATGGAGTCATGATATGTTCTGTTGCAGTTTGTTGTGAATCCAAGTAAGCCACCTCTGCAATAGAGAAAGACACAACTGGTTCTAATTCAGTAGGGAGAATCCATGGATCTATCGTTGAACTAGCCGTGAATATATCAAATGAATAACATTCTTCAGAAACAATAAAATTAACGGGAGAAGGTAGGCCAAAAGTGCCTATTAATGATCCATAGAGACTTACTCCCAAACTCTCAGTGACTGGGCATGACTGATCAACCAACGGGATGGTTGAATCCGATGAAGTCTAGTTGGTCTTCCGGGAAAATGAAAGTTGATCGACTGTATCGATTTTTTCTTTCGTGAGGGAACATTATGATCTAGAAAACAGCTGACAGCACTGCCTGCATGGCATATGTCTAACTCCTACCCAACAACAATCTATAATCGAGTGGAGCATCCAGAACTTCAACCTATACCGATACTAGTTTGCCCGCAAGCTCAATATTAAATGATGGTAAGACTCCGTGTGGGAGGAAAGATCTTCCATCAAAGGCGGTAAGTATCATATTAGAGGGGGCTAGCTCAGGTTCACCTAAAGCCTTCTAGCAATAAATAGACATTACGCACATGGATGTGTCCTCATCTACAACAACTTGTCGAATGGTCATGGGACCATGGACGACCTCTATCTAGAGAGTGACATGATACGACAACAGGTACTTCATATCTTTCATATCAAAACGCGCAATCATGGTGGATGAATCAACACTCCCAATCGCTCCGAGGAGTGCAGTGCATTGCAATGGGAAACTTTACAGTACCTTCAAAGTAGACATGGAACAGGGGGTTTGGGCTAAATCCTCCACAACATTGTAGTTGGGGCCAGCCTATGTGTTGGGGTTGTGCACAACTCATTTGTAGACACCTTTCGGTATCTTCGGCAGCATCTCCACTGGTATGTGAAGAGGAGTAGAGGATTCAGGAACATCCTTCTGTTGTGGATCCGGGGTATAATTCTTTGCTTGAGTTTGCAATAGAGCATCTTAATTAACCATATTAATGAATGACTGATCAACTGAGGTGGCACAAGTTGTTCCCCCAGCACTAGAGCTTCCAGAAGATGAACTCTATCCATGAGGAAAAGGGTCTTTTAAGACATCCAGTTTCTTCTCACGGATCAGCTTCTGGGATTCTTCCATTAGAGGGCATTGATGGGTAAGGTGGTCCTCTTGACATAGCTTGCAAGGGAACTTAACCTTCCTTTTTTCCTTTTTACCCTCCTCGGCATTTTGTGTGTTTTTGGGATTTTGTTGGTTTCCCTCCCCTTTCTTGCCCTTTCTTTTGTTGTTGGGTTGCCGAGATCCCTTTGGTTTGTCTGCACTTGTTGTACAGATTCTATAATTAAAGGGGAGGATGCAACAAAAGTTGCTTCTACAACAGAATGTTTGACTAACAAGGCGTGAACCTGCTTTGTTAAGGCATCAAACGTTGCAGATTCGACTGAACCCATAATGCCATTAGAATGTGGTCCATGTTTAGGTTTACCTAAGTCTATATTAGACTTCAGCACATTAGGAATAATTTCGTATACAAGCCCAGACTGAGCATAGACCAAGTCTAGCTGCTGGGTTCTCGAAATGACTTCCCCTTCGGAGGACACCCCTGAAGTGGCAACTTCCTTATAAATATAAGGAAGAAAAGATTTAAGGTACCATTCTAATAAGAATGCTGGGGGGATGTCGGCTTTGATGAGCCTCTTTCACCTTCTCCACTATTGAATATGATCAGATAGATGAGTGGCTTTGTTATGTCGAAAGGTTGACAAAAGGTCTATGCCAGCATCGTACCGGACGAGAAGTTGAAAGTGGTTCAGGAAAACAATAGCAAGATGCTGAAAGGTGCCATAGGTAGCTACAGGCAATTTGATATACCATTTGGCTACGACACTTGTCAAGGTCCTTTGGAAGAGCCTTAACCTTATGGAATCATCATTCATCGAATTTGAGGAGCACCAGAGATGAAATGTCGTAACATAGTCACCGGGGTCCTCACCAGTCTTACCCTCAAACTTTGGTATGTCTGAGGGAAACTTAGTGGGAACAGGTGGCCATGCAGGGTCATGACGCACAGGGTCATTTGTAAGCTTTGAAAGATCTGGCAAGTTCAAAGTTGCCAGAAAAGGTAAAAGAGGTTGAGCCGATGGCATTTGATAAATAGGAACCTAGTATTGGGTATTTCCCATTACCTGATTTGTGTATTGTTGGTTGGGGTTTCCCCCAGCCATCGATTGTGAAACGAAAGGATTGAAATTGCTCCACCCAAAAGAAAGTGGATTCATTCCCTGTGTGTTTCTCCATTGTGGTTGGGTGTTAGCCCCGCCATACTCCTGGTTAAACATATTATCCCCTCCTCCAGAAAACAAAGAGAAGGGCATACTCCCTGTGGGTATGTTCAATGGATTCACATTGTAACCTGCATAGTGTTAGGATATTCTTATACTCCATCCTAGTCCTACTAGATTTTCAGTCATTTTCATTTTCAGTATTTTAGGGTTTGCATGCACCTTTAGGGTTTGCATGCATTCTAGGGTTTGCATGCATTTTGCATGTATTCCAGTCATCAGTCCCAGCACCTAGCCCTTAGTTAGCTAGCCCCCGGAGCTTCTTCCTGATCAGTTTCATCCCTCTGAGTGCCTAGTGTGCCCTCCTTTCACCTACTGCATGAGAGAGGCGCACTTCTTCACCTTCGAGTCCAGTTATGTTCGGTTAACAAGAGTTCTCTCCCTGATTTTAGGCTTGACTCACTCTTTACTAACCTTATCACTCCGATGGACCTCCAGTGTGACTAGATAGCCCGTTCTGACTCCAGTTAGCTCCATGAGTGCCCTCCACCGAGCCTCCTTCACTAAATTAGTGCTTCCATGTGCCAGTTACACCGACCACATTCAGTTAGACTCAATTTGACTTCTGGTTTACTATTACTTGTGCATTGATGACTTCACTGATGATAAGTTGGACTCCTAGTTATGACTTGATGACACTCCATTGATTATGGATCTGTCCATGCAGGCTAATTCAAATCACACCTAGTGTATTCGAATCCAGAGCATTGTATATTTACCTTTTACTATTCAGATTAATGTAACATGTGTAATTATTCTGCCTCTATCTGACCTCCTTTGGATCTATGTTCTTCTGCTCTTCTCTTCTTCTATTATTCCTAAATTCTTTCATTGTGAGGTTTACATCATCTCTTTGGATATACTGTGACCATTTTCACATGGTATTAGAGCCACTTGAGAGTATATTCTACCTCCATTCTTGACAGTTTTTTGCAGGTATTTCGAAGTTCCAGCAGTTGGAGCAGTAGTATCAGTAGTTTCTTTTTGCACTCGTTCTAGTAGTCAAGATGAGGAATTCGAATGCTCTTTCTTCTCCTATGATTCTCACTCCCTTCAATTACTTTGAATGGAAGGGTAGGATGAGATTACACTTGCATAATAGACAGCTAAATCGAATAGTATTTGAAAAAGATGCCATACCACATCAAGTTGTAGAGAGAATCAAGCATCTAAATAGAATGGATGAAGCTTTTGGATTCATATGCCTTCATATGTCAGAAGATCTATTATTTCATGTTGAAGGATTGAAGTCTCCAAATGAGTTATGGAAAAAATTGGAGAGTCTCTTTTGCAAACAAGATGGGCTAAGAGGCCATACTCTCGAGAATGAATTGGTTTCCCTACAACCTAGCAATTTCAAGAGCATTCAAGCATTCATCTCAAATTTTCAGAATTTGGTTTTACAATGCAAGCATTGTGGCATCACTAAAAGTGATGAGCAATTGGTGCTCTCCATTTTGAGCAAACTTGGATCTCAATTTTATGTCTTTGTATCTACTTTCCATTCTAAGCGAATGTCAATCCCTAGATGGAAGTTTCCTACCTTAGCAAACTTTACTACAACTCTCATTCAAGAAGAGGACAAATTGATTCAAATGGGTGCCATCAAGGCCTCCAAAGATCTAGCTCTTCTAGATGGAGAAGCAAGTGGAGCGAATGAGAAAGGGAGGCAAAAAGACATACAAGAAGCCATCAAAATCCAAGAAGGACAAGAGACCAAATTTTTCCTACTGCAAGAAAGGAAACCATCCTAAGAAAGCTTGCATGCACAAGAAAATAGACCTACTCACCAAGCTTCTTGAACAAAACAAAATTCTTGTTCCAAATGAAGCAAAGATGTCTGATTCTGGAAGTGGATTTGATGATTTCCATGCATTGATGGCTAGTTTTTCAAAGTCAAAATCCCTCCTCATAGATTCTGGAGCCTCCAACCACATGGTTGCCTCTGAAGAATCTTTCTCCTCTTTAGATCTCAAAGATGGGCCTACTATTCACATGGGAGAAAACTCTAAGATTTATGCCAAAGGATTGGGTACAGTACATATGGAGCATGGTAAGTTCAAAAATGTTTTATTTGTTCCTTCTCTAATAGAAAATTTGTTGTCAGTGTATCGGATGACTCATACAGGATCACCAAAGCAAGTAATTTTTGGTCCAAACACAGTAGAGATTACAGAGATATCCACTGGAAAGATTATAGCGAATGGGATTGCTAATCATACCTCTAAGGCATATGAGTTCTCACACTTCATGCCCTTCTCTCTGACTACTCCTTCAGATTCTAATGAAGATCAGAGTGACTCCTCTTCTAATGAAGAAGAAGATCAAGACTTTGATGTTGAGATCATAGTTCAAGAAGATTCTGATCCAGAACCAACACATATTCTCAATCCAGATTCAAGGTCAATATGGGCTCACACAGTCCTTGCTACTACTGAGAACACAGTTGAGGATTCATATGTCCACAGAACTACTAGACTTTAGCATCATGCCAACCTTGCATTATGCCATCTACCTCTCCATGAGAGATGCAGCATGATGATGGGGTTCTCTCTTCCATCTCTTGGGAAGACTCCTCATGTTCCATTCGCTCCAGTTACAAAAAGAATTCTTGAGAGACTTGCTTTGTCCAATACATCCTCTACACAGTGGAAGGCACAACAGAAGACCGGATCCACATCTAGCACCTGTTTTGGCATCTTACAGGGGATCAGCTTGTCAAGTTTTCTTCAAAAGTTTTCACTGATGAAAGCTTCTTTCTTTTCTACATAGTATGATGGTTCTTTGAGTTATTTGCTGTTCTTTTTAAGGGGGGTTATTTTTCCCATGAGGTTTTCCCCATTTCCTTAGTTTATGGACAGTTCTTTATTTTTCTATCTTATTTGATTGTATGGCTGACCTTTGGTCCTATTTACCAGGGCCCAAGATGGATTAATGGGATCTTAGGATATTCCTATAATCCATCCTAGTCCTAATAGCTTTTCAGTCATTTTCATTTTCAGTCTTTTAGGGTTTGCATGCATTCCAGTCATCAATCCTGGCACCTAGCCCTCAGTTAGCTAGCCCTCGGAGCTTCTTCCTGATCAGTTTCAGCCCTCCTAGTGCCTATTGAGCCCTCCTTTCACCTACTGCATGAGAGAGGTGCACTTCTTCACCTACCAGTCCAGTTATGTTCAGTTAACAAGAGTTCTCTCCCTGATTTTAGGCTTGAATCACTCTTTACTGACCTTATCACTCCGATGGACCTTAGTGTGACTAGATAGCCTATTCTGACTCCAGTTAGCTCCATGAGCGCCCTCCACTGAGCCTCCTTCACTACATTTGTGCTTCCATGTGCAAGTTACACCTACCACATTCAGTTAGACTCAATTTGACTTCTGGTTAACTATTACTTATGCATTGATGACTTCACTGATGATGAGTTGGACTCCTAGTTATGACTTGATGACACTCCACTGATTATGGATGTGTCCATGCAGGCTAATTCGAATCACACCTAGTGTATTCGAATCCTGAGTATTGTATATTTACCTTTTACTATTCAGATTAATGTAACATGTGTAATTATTCTGCCTCAATCTGAGCTCCTTTGGATCTATGTTCTTCTGCTATTCTCTTCTTCTATTATTCCTAAACTCTTTCATTGTGAGGTTTACATCATCTCTTTGGATCTATTGTGAGCATTTTCACACATAGGGGTTGAAACCAGTTTTGGTCATAACGGACGGCACAGTCATGGTACCCATGACAAGCATAGATATAGAGGGAATCGATCCTACAGCGGAAGTGGAAGCAATAGCTTGAGTTACACCCTATAACTATTGGTTAGCAGAAGACTAAGTGAAATTCACTGCGAGTATCCCTGACAAAGGGACATTGTTTGGTCAAAAAGATGGGATAGAGGCTGAGGCAGATGTCGAAGCTAATGAGCTCGGCATGCATAGAGTACCATCATTCAAACTAAAGGATGGAGTTGAAGCAGAAGTAGTCTGCGACAAACTTGGCATAGCAGTGTTTATGAAAGAAGGATTAACAATCCTTGCAGCCATAGAAGTTGTGGGAATTTGTGGAACTCCCTGCTCCTCTCCTGTGTTAGTCATGGAATAACCCGATGTAAACAAGTAAGCACTATACTCATGTTGTTGAAAATCTATAGGTACCAGAAGCAGATCGTTAGATCGAGGAGGGTTGAAAGGAGTATTGAACTCTCTAGAAGTTCGGTCTTCAACCTCGACAGTATGAAAGACTTGTCGATCCGGGGTTCTAGGTTTTGGTTTTCCAAGAACCTCTGTGTCGCCCGTAAGTTCAAAAGAACCACGAAAATCGGTCCTCTGGCATCATGGTGAAGGTGGAGGCTCCACTATGAGTGGGGAAGGTTTTTCAACCTCCGAGACCAACGAAGATGTTGGTCCTACACAACTATAAAAAGTAGACTAAGTAAAAAACCTAGTGGCCACTACAACTAAGGAGCAAACAACATACCACTAAAAAATTTCCTGAGTAATCAAACCAGGCAAACAATGGCAAATACTCTTGGAAGCAAGTCTGGGATGATTAGGGCCCATAGCAGACTAACAGAGTATCGAGGGTCAGTTACGTGGCGTCCTCCGGAGGTCCTTTGGGTGCAAGCATTTGAATCACCAAACTGCCCTCCCGGGATTACTACGAAAGGGTTACCTTCAATGTCTGTCTGAGATGAAATGGGAATAACCGCCCACTCTACCTGTGTAGAGCCCTAAAGGTATGATACTGAGGCTACCATCAATACGAAATAACCTGGGGGGACAGTCATCATCCTAGTCGAAATGCATGAGTAGGGTAGCAAAGCCCGAAGTCCGAAAGGACCCCCGTACATGAGTCAACTCTGGTTTATGGTTGAGAGGAAAGTGAGGGGATATCGTCAACAGTTCCAATTGCCCACGGCCTCGTGCTTAACTCTAGTTTGAGTAGAGCATCCAAGGACTATTTGATAGAGATGGATTCACCTAATAGATAGTCGTACTATGATTGTTGAGTAATGAATCCAGTTTCGGATAGTTTAAGGTGATTTAAGTCTGAAACTCTAGCCTAAGATAGTTGATGATGTGTATACCTAAAAGAAAAATGTTCCTAGTTAATTTGATTAATATTTCTTTTTAAGGGATACTTCTTACTCAAGCATTGTAGTGCGGTGTGTGGAATGGTTTGTATGAAAGTAAAGTGCATGTAAAGTAATGCTTTCAAATTGACAAAAAAATTTTCTCTTTTCCGTTTATATTCTTTCAAAAATCGAAAACTAGGCAATCCTAAAATCAAACTTCTTTTTGTATTTTCTTTTAATATTTCAAAGCAAACTATGCTACCTTAAAATAATGAAAGACCTTACTACTAAGATACTGATTTTTTTTTTTATCTTTTCTGATAATGGTGAAAGAAAGAGAACTTGTACAAGAGCAAGTAAGATCTAAATGTAAAGTGTGCATAAGACAAACACCTAAAAGGCTCAAAACAAACAAATCAAAAGATTCAAGGAAGACTCAAACTACCAAGTTGTTTCAAAAAGAAAAAACTTTAGGCTTGGAAACAAAGTGTAAAAGAAACATGGAAAAGAGATGCTCGTAACGGAAAGGAAGAACTAAAAAGGTCTCTCCTAAGCACCAAAACCCTAAGAAAACACTAAAGCCAAGCAAAAGAGTAGGCAAGCGAACAAAGAATGACCTCACCAACACACGGACTGAAAAGAAAGATCTGACTCACTTGGATTGAACTGACAAGACAATCATAAAGTATCTAAACCAAACAACCTTTCGAAAGCAACCCTAAGGACTCAAATTTGAGGTCAAACCCTAATGGGAAGGATAAGACACAATGAAAGTGTGCTAAATGTTTCCACAAACAACAAACGTTAAGAATGCAGGTCTGTATGACTGCAACCAGAAGCTAGGGTAAAAGTGTGCAGCTATGTCCAAGAGAGAACAATGCACAAACTTCAAAAAGGACTAGAAAGTAGTAAAGACACTTAAACAAGTACTCAAGCAAGCAAAAGCAAACTAAAAGACTCAAGAGAGGCAAACAAGACTCAAAAGAGACATGGAAGTCTCAGGGGTCAATCAATGAGGCAAAGCAATAGACTAGAAGTTAACCCAAACAAACTGGAAATCAAACCCTAACAGAGAACTAAAAGTTACAGGAAACTACACTATTGTGCAGTGTATAAACCAGCGTATACTATGACAGAAACGCTACTATGTAATGCCCAAAACAACGTTCATTAGGTAAAAAATGCTACTGTAGGTAGGGTAAACCAACGTACCAGGCTCAAAAGCAAACAAAAAAGCTTTTCCACAGTAAACTGAGATGAATCAGGAAAGAAAGAACAAGTAACAGTGACCTACAAGACAAATTAGAGAATCAAAAAACTAAAAATGGACTAGAAGAAACCCTAAACTAGGTCTCCTAGAGCAGAAAAACTACTGGCTACTCCTTAGCGGAGACTCCAATCTATAAGTCATCCAAGTCAACCTAGCTCTTCAATCCTTAGTGTCCTTTTGTGTGATCAACAAAGCAATGTGATCACGGATGGAGAAGTGCATATTTGACCTATAACAACTTCATTAACCATTTTTGACAGGATCTTTATACTTTGTTCATACTTGCGATATGTTAATGTTTTGACCTTCATTTGAGCTAACTTTATCTTTTTCATACTCTGGATTAAACCCTGAAAAAGATTCCAAGCACTTTTTCACACCTGTGTCGTGCTTGTTAAAATCAAGTAAACGGTGTCGAGCTTAGTCAACTTTACTCGTGCTCGTAAAATGATTAGGAAAGTATCGTTTTGGTATTATTTTATTCTTTTTTTCGGACCGGAATGATTAAAAATTGCGAAAAAGACCATCAGAGTTCTCTTTAAGCTCTTTTCAGACTCCCTCATTTCGAAAAAATCGCCAAGTGCACTTGTCTCTTTCACACTTGTAAAAGTATTTGAAAGGTCATCTATTCGGTGATAGGTTAGCCCTTTTTCGGCCCGTCTAGACTATTTACGAGAAAGGTATACCTTAGTCAACTTTTGGCTGGGAGAGTTCTCGGAGAGTTCTCTCAGGAATTGGTTTACACTTTTGCGGGACTGAGGGACTAAATTTATGAAAAAGTACATTCTGGAGCCTTCTTTATGTTTTTTAGGCTCTCTAAATGTGAAAAACTGCCCAGTTTTCCTTCCTTGGACTCGTTAAAATTCAACATCGAAGGGCCCACTTTTGGACGAATCCCTCCTTTCTCAGGTTCATAAAACATGTGAGATCGAACTCATCTATGAGGTGAGCTATATTGAGCATCTGTTATCCTCTTCAAGCTTGTAAAATAACAAAGAGGTACTCTTCCATCATGTCGGGGGAAAATGGGAAATGAGTCAGGTTTATCTTGTTGACAGCTTGTCAGTCGTCACCTTTGAACATGACATGCGTCTGTCCCTTGTCTACTATTGGGTATTTATCTTTTTTTCTACTGAGTTATGGTCATCATCTCGAATTGTATCTTTGGCCACGAACCTACTCGTCATGTGTTTGTTCTCTTCTATTTACAATCCCTGCTTCTAGGTTTTGTTTCATGCCATTACATGTTCAAAGGGTTTGTGTTGCTCTAAGTCATCCACTATTTCAAGTCTTCCGCTGTGTCAGTACATGTTCTCTTGTTCCATAATTACATACTATCTCTCATTACGATTTCGTGTCAATGATGTGGGAATCATTATGCCCCACCTTCAACAAGTCTATTCTTGTCAACTCCAAATAACTATCCAGGAATTAGGCTTAGGATTCAACCACTAGTACCTTGGTACGTGCATGCCCCAATGGCAAGTTTCCTCATGTTCGACAGTAGGTTTCCATCATTGACTTATGATAGAATAATCTCTCGAGTGCTCGACATCAATTCATTTATTCGCATTTCATTGAGATGTACTATAGATACCTTGGGGACCATTGTCATCATTGGTGATTTCTCTCGCATTTCTTAACGGTTCACATCATTGACCAGCAATCAAATGGTTTCTGCCATGTTCGACTTCAACACCTTGTAATCACATGGCTAGATTCGTATCATTTGCGATCGGGTAGAAGACCGTGGACTCCTTTCTGTATATTGATTACATCCAGGCTGTGATGGTGTTTCTCTGGTCAGGTTTCCACCTAGTCATTACGTGGAAGACCTCACTCTTGTATTGTCACACAGATTCACTTATGTATTGGTCGTGGCTGTGTCATTATTGTCTCATGGATCTACGATGTATTGTTCGGTAGACATGATTTGTCTGTAGTCTATATCATCTTAGTATTCATGGATTTGCAATGTATTGTTCGACAACCATGCTTTGAGTCAATTGTTTCCCAGCATGGGAATGCCCGCCTTGGTGGTATATCTAACATTTTGTTTCTCTTTCAACTCCTCATTGCTCCCCTCGATGGTATCTCCAAAAATTATTTGTAAAGTCTTTCATCCATCAGTCTCTTCTGACCTCACACTTTAGGGGGCATCTGTTATACCTCAATATTACACAGTAAACCCTAGTGTCACATCCTTACACCAAGTGACCTAAATGACACTTCCCCTTAATGATCATCTGGACACCCAGGAGCGAAGTCTATTTCCTGAACACTGAAAGCAACATCTTACCTGCCACGTGTCACCCAGACAGATCGAATCTACAGGAATTATCGTGCTCTGCACATCTATGGAGGCACGATAATTAGGGTTACTGCGTTTTTCTCCTACCCTAGGGCGCGGTAATACCGCGCTATGCTTAGACCTGGGGGCGCGATAATCCAGTTTTAGCCTTTTTTCCATGGATTTGGGGATTTTACCTTTCGAGAAATTTCCTTGGGCCATAGCCTTGATTCAATCCCAACCCCTCTCTCTGTTTAGTAGGCCTGATCTACTAAACACTCTTTAGATCCATTTTACTCTCCTTGTGGTTACCCTTCCCAACACTATACAGGAGAGGCCTTCCATGGGCCAAAGGGAGGAATTTCGGGGCATCAAACCTATGATCATAAGCTTTTTGCAGAGATAGATAGAGGAAGGACTTGGAGTTGGAGTTGGCCCGGACATCAAGCAACCTTTGTAAGAATCTTCAAGTTGTAATAAAGTTAACTTGCCTTGTTTCCCAACATGTGTATTGATTGCATTTCAATTTCATGGCTTGTAGCTATGTGGATTTAGATTCTAACTCGTGATTCAGAGATATTGGAGAATTGTATATGCTTGCGTACTATTTGATCTCAACAGGTTCATCGCAAGGACTTCAGGATCGAAACGACGAGCAGGATGAAACATCAAGAGTGAAGGTGAGTTACTTTCTCTCATCCTCTTCAATACAATAATTCCGAAATACTTGTTTAATCTAGGGAACAAGATCACATTTGTTTCATTTTTGTCTTAGTATAGAGTTAGTCTTTCTTGCTTTATCCTAAGAGGGCTACTTCTTATCCGTAGGAAGAAATCTATACAACACTAATAAGGAAGCAAAACTAGGAGCGAAAATGGAAGCCAACTATGTCATAGACCTAGAAGCAACATTGGATGCAATACCTAGTGCTAAGTTGGAAGTCAATTTTGATGCTATTTTGGGTGCCAAAGTAGAATTCAAACCAAAAGCTAAACTAATGGCCAACAAAGAAGCAAAACTAGATTCTTAATGGGAAGCTAAATGCGGTGTTAATGAGGAAGAAAAACAAGAAGAAATTCAAGGAGCTAAACGGGAAGCAAAATGTGGCGCTAGTGTGGGAGTAAAAATGGATGCTAAATTGGGCACGAAAGTGGTAGCAAAACATGGTGCTATTGTTGACATCAATAGAGATGCAAAACTAGGCGTTAAAAAGGATGCAACACTTGACGCTAATGAGGAAGCCAAACATGGCATTGATATGGTAGCAAAATAAGATGTTACTTTGGATGCAAAACATGGCACTACATAGGAAGCAAAATATGGTGCAACACGATGCAAAAAAGAAAGCAAAAATTGGTGGAAAATTAGAAGCAAAAATTGGTGCATATTGGAAGTAAAACATGGTGCAAAATTGGATGCTAAAGTGGTGGCACATATGGATGTAATATTGAATGCTAATTTGGATGCAAATATGGTGCAAATGTCGATGCAAAAATAAATTCTAACATGGCACTTTTAAGGATGCAAATAGGGCATTAAAGGGGACATCATTTAGGAAGTAAAAGAAGACGATCTCTAGGAAGCAAAATAGGTTGTTATTTAGGAAGCAAACCTCGACGCCATTTAGGAAGCAAACTTGGACACTATTCTAGAAGCTAAAAAATGGGCGTTATTTTAGACATAAGAAAGGATGCTATTTAGGAAGCAAAAAAATACACTATTTTAGACTCTTTAAGTTTTGTCCATGACACATTCCATTTAGTGTCTACTTCGGCCACTCAATGATAAAAAAATTTACACTAAAAGGGGACGCTAAATGAGACGCTAATTCCAGGATTTGTTGTAGTGTATGCATCTGAGATTATTCAATTCTAAACTCTGTTTACACAATGATACATCTGTGATTATGTAATTTTAAAACTCTATCGTAAACATCTTTACATCTGAGATTATTCAATAATAAACTCTGTTTACACAAAGATACATCTGTGATTATGTAATCATAAAACTCTGTCGTAAACATTTATACATCTGAGGTTATCAATTCTAATCTTTGTTTTATACTATACACTCATTGATTATTTAAATGGATGTCGACCCCCTTCTTACACCCTATTGTACAGAGGATTGTTGATCCACTTTCGGCGTATTCATCTCTTGACTTCAGTGGTATTTATTCCTTGTATACACTGTGATAACTTAAATTTAACACTATGTATTATACTTTTATCTAAGTCGAGTTCGATCCACAGTTTTGATCCTCCCCGCCATGATCCCCACTGTGGGTATTCATTCAACCCTTGCTTTGATCCTCTAATTTTACAAGACCGACCAATACGATTCTTTATTAATCAACATAAATCTGTTAGTGCAGAACTTTTCATAAATAAATTCTTAGATTTATTGGCTCGGTTTTGTTCAGTTCGGCGGTAGATAAAAGTATAGATCTGTGTTATATCCAGTCACCTCCCGGAGCGATCTGATGGCATTTTTTTTAAAAAGAAACTTAAAGCTGATCCAATTCTCCAACCCACACCTCTCTGATTCCATTCGACGGCTGGGTATTATAAGTTCTATTGGTACATTTCGAATCTGGATATCATCATCTATATCTGCGCAGATAGCACACAATCACCCCTGTAATTCGATTTCAACACATTTCCTTCGACCTCCGTAAGGATAACCAATCGATCCTAAACTTGAACAGTGGATCTCTAGTTAATTATGATGTTTAACCTTTAATTTCTGAGTCTTCAGAGTCATTCTTGAGTCGCTATAAACTCGTAAGATCCTTATGTCAATCTTTTATGTTTTCTGTCATTCATATCTATTGGCTCATTGGCTCAGAGTGTAATAGGAGACAATCTATTGAATGTTGATTCACCCCGGAGGTTTCTCCCTCCATTTCTGAGTCCTCACATTGGTATGCTTCACTGTCGCCTGGAATCTCGAGTTTATGTCATCACCTACCTCATCGGCGATACCCTTGCATGGATGGATGACGAAATTGAAGGCATGATCATATTCTGAAGTTCGGAGGATCGAGGGCCAGGTCAGCGTTACACCATAGATCATGTCTCAGTGATCTTTCCGAGTTGGTAGGAAGTTTTCCACCCAAGCAGCTGATTGATAACGAGACTTGGGTTGTAAACCAACCGTGTTTATTATGTTGGTGAAGCGGTGTCGTTGGAATAAATTTAATCATCAACACCTGTGTTCCAGCTAGTAAAGTGCCATGAGTGGAATTGGCGAAAGGCATGTACCCTTGTTAAGTGTAACTGTAGATTAAAATTCTAGAATCGTGTTTATATTTGTATTTACACACAGTGGGAAAAAAATGGAGTTTAATGTTTAATTTTATTTTAATTAATTTTAAATTTGAATGATGCTTATATAAGTCAGTGTTTATATTAATATAGTGCAAAGGTATACGCATTGAATTGACGCAAATAGAAAAGTAATAACAATAGTTGTTAGGTTCAATGTCTATATGCTTATCAATTAATTTAACATTGAAATATATATATATATTAATTATTTATTTATATCCCAATGGTATGCTGCACTGAATTGGTATATTTTGCAGAATGTATGTAATCATTGGTTAGATTAATGTTTATGTATGTTTATGTTCATGACTTATACTATTGTTTGAAATTAGTCATTTGAAGAATATATATATAATGTCAAACAATTATATAGTGCAATGGTGTATCTATTGAATGAATATAAATTGAAAAGTGTAACAATTGTTGTTTAGATTAAATGTTTATATTCTTAATCATTTAATTTATAATGTCACACAATTATATAGTTGAATGTTATGTCTATTGAATGAATATAAATTGAAAATTGTAAACAATAGTTGTTTGGATTAAATGTTTATATTCATTAATCATTTAAATTATAATGTCAAACAATTATATAGTTGAATGGTATGTCTATTGAATGAATATGAATTGAAAAGTGTAAACAATAGTTAGTTAGATTAAACGTTTATATTCTTAATCAATTAATTTAAATTGAAGGACATAAATATTGACTATCTATACTTATATAGTCCAATGGAATGTTGTATTCAATTAATATAAATGGAACGACCTATAGGGTTAATGTCTATGTTCAAAGTTCACATTCTGTTGTAATTAAATTTAAATATGATGGATCTGTACATTAATTGTTTACATATATAGAGTCCCATGGTATGTGGTATTTATTTGATAACCAATTGATAGAGGTGTAATAAATGTTGAAGGATACATGTAAAATATAACTCAATAATTATGCTCTATTAAAAAAAAATGCACTTATCGACATAAGAGTCAGGCGAGTCATTATATTTGGTATGAGAGCTTGGTCAAACTTAGATAGGACGTAGGCGTTTCCGCAAAATATTTTGAAACTTGTATGCGAACTAATGAACTTTACTTTACCTCCTACACACTTATTCATGGATCAAAGAACCCGCAGAGGTAGAGTTTGAAGGGGACGCGGATGAGCTGCACGTCCATCAACTCTAATGACCCCTATAAATATGCCTCTGAGAGCCGAAGAAACCATTAACGTGCCTGCAGGCGAGGTTATGACAATGATGAGAAATTATCATAGGATGATAGAGGCATTGATGACATAACTAGACCACGAGAAGGTCAGTTCTCAAGTTAATGCAGTGCCGCACACACCACCACCGGTTAACATACACTCGGAATTGGAAAAAATAAAATTTCCAAAGTTTTGGGGTTCCACTGAGGGGACCACAGTGGAAGCATGGCTAGAAAAGATGGCCATGTGTTTTTCGCTAAGGGACTACATGTCCAATATGAAAGTACTGATGGCAATACTGCAGCTTAAGGGAGAAGCCCTCCTTTGGTTGAAGGCCTTACGTCCTCTGTTAGGTCTGGAACTTGAGGACATCTCTTGGGAAATGTTCGATGAACATTTCCCTCAACACTATGTAACATCTCTACGATTTGCATGTTAGTAATTTTGTTGAAAATTGAAATTTCTCTCATTAAAGATATTCATAGTAAAACTTAAACATGAGAATATAGAGTTATACGCCTGGGAAACAAAAAACTGTACGGGGTTCCCAAATGATACTAGTAAGTATTATGGAAAAATAGAAGCTTATCATTGAATTTGCTCAAGCATGAAAATATTGTGATAAGAACCAAATCCCAAAAATTCTGTCACCTTGCTTCCATAATCCATTGTAGGTGGAACTCTTCCATCATCCATAAATTATTCAAGATCTTCATCATTCTTACATAAAAACAATTCTTCTTTAAAATCTATTGGGAGAAGGTATTCATAATTCAATAACCAACTTGGGTCAAGCTACAAAGTTACTATGATTCTTCGTACAAACATTACCTTATAAACATTGTTACCAACAACTGAGTTTGTCCATTTACTAAATATTAACATTTGCTTGATTGGAGAACAAGTACATCTAGTTTGACGACACTCACCATGAGCATATAGACATAAATCACAGGCAAGAGAATACACATATATCACAGACAAGAGAATACACATATATCACAGACAAGAGGAAGAGACTCAATATACGGTGGTTCACCTAGCTCTCTGGGCTACGTCCACAAATTTTGTTGTATCATGTAATATTTATTCCGAATGTTACAACCCACTCACAACATATTTGTTGTAGTGACAATCTTCCTTGACACGAAGCTTCTCTTATACTCTTCTCGTGGAGAGTATACTTCTGATATATCAGTGTTAACAACAATTAATACCGAGATCTAATCTCCGATAAATATAGCACTTATCCTAACCATTTACGCCTAATTCGACTTTGCATCAATGATAACAGAGATCCACGAGGAATCATTAAATGACAAAGTTTACATATATATAAATATATATATCTACACACTAAACGTTAAAAGACTGACATATTCAGTGTTCGGCTTAGCCATTCCTTCTCCGAGACTTCACGCTGTCATTACACATAATCAACAAAGATCCGGCTATTTAAGCCAGAAAATCCATTGTCAGCCATTATACATGTATAAAACAATTAGCCGAACTAAAATCGATGGGAGTTTTAACTTCACAGCAAAGATGGATGCATTTAAAAAGATTTGACCTGGAGATTTCTTTAGCAGCATAAAATATACATCTAACTGTGTATTTATATATACAGAGATTATAACGATCGGTTTTCCCTTAGAGAGGCATTTCCAGGCAGAATTACAAGACATTATGAATTACTGAAGAATGAATGATTTTTCTGTCACAAATATACATTGAACTGAATTCACATAACTTTTATTTTGTAGGTTCCACTTACTCTACATGCAGAGATCCATAATAATGGCAGAGGTCGATTTCGATGCTATCGAGATTTCAGAGTTGGGACTCCATTTCCAAAAAAAAAAGGAAAAGTCGATCTCCATGCTTTCGGTACCTACCCGGATCTATACATATAACTATCGTAATTTATAGCACATACATGTATAATTGCTGATTTAGCGCCATTCTTCGGTACCTACCCAGATCTATGCATGTACAGGAAGTTCCTTCCCAAACTCTCCAAGGCTTAGCAACCTGGTATAATATTTATATATAATAAAAGATATGGAATGTAGAGATATTAACGACTGATCCAGCTAAAGGTATACACATTTAAAACGATGGCCTAACTCAGCTTCTCTGAACCCACCTACCAATTAGTATAGCATACACAGTATCATTGCAATACAACACAATGGTCCAACTCTACGCAACCCCAATAGCAAAAGTACCAAAACAAGAGATGCGCGATGGCAGCATCCCAACTCCATGCAGACATTAAAATTCCACGGCATATATGCTTTCTGGCTTCACGCAGTTACCACAACAGTTTAAACCAAGCAATATCACCAGGGTCCGACTTCTCAGCCTTTCCAAGCTCCACACTGGTTTCTTACTTATATTTCCAGCATGAATGTATTGGCAGGGGTTCCAAACAATAATAGGTATTTAAAGATTCGCAGACTCTGGGGAATTCAACCTATGCCTTACCGATAACACCCAGTTCTCACATCCAACGATAAAATAGATGCAGAGAGTATAAGGTATTTACTTACAGCGACGACATAGAAATGATATCTCTGTCGAAAGGATTGGATCAATGAATAAAGCGTACTATGGCATCTCCATCATGCGCACAGGCAGGGATCGTTCACCCACACCACAAACCGCCTCTCGCCCGAACAGATTAAAAACCAGGAATTCACACCAATCCTGGATATGTAAAAGAGATTCTCATCACTGCAGACTACTATTGCAGGGATCCCAGCACCGGATCCTCCGCCCAAATATATATTCTATAGTACTCTATGTGACACATTTATGCTGCGACTCAAACACCAAAACCGATTTTCCCCCTTCCTTTTCCCGGATCCCGTATATATAAAAATTCAATACAGAAAACGGTCCTCCATCTTGGAGAGTCCGCCCATTTCCCCTTTCGCCAAGTGGAGAAGTTTGGAGTGAAACTCAGCCAAGTGGTAGTTACCCAATGACTTGGTGATATCTTTTGTGGAGAGGCCGACCACATCCATCAAAATGAGGTTGGCGCTCCGCCCAGATTATATTATTATTACCATTATTTCTCAAAGCTAAAACGGTGTTTCCAAGTAAATCACAAAACATAGTATTCCAATATATATTATATATATATACCCTTTAAATCTTATAAGCCTCGTAATATATTTAAACTATAAGCTATAATCCGGTACTACTACCACTTTGGCGAATACGTTTGTGATATAATCAAATCTTCGTGTAATATTTAGGGTAATAGCATCTTTTCAAGTATAAATGGTTGGTAATTCCCCTAGGAATAATTCATATGTCAAGGACATATTCTTAGGTGTTTAACCCCTTTTCTCTCATAGTCTGGTTGGAGATAAAACAAATACTTAAGCATATTTAGGATAATTCTTATGTGTTTTTGCCAAGATGAGTTTAATAATAACAAGTCCTTGGTTTCACTAAGGATTATCTAAGTGATAAATATCCTTACGTTATTGAGTAAGCATTTATGAGTTTATTACTAGCTTATATCGATTAATTATTTTGCTAGGACTTAAGGCAAAATCTAAGACCAAGTAGATGTCACTTTGTGTTTAAGTGTTACTAACAGTAAGATGAAGTCCATCATCTACGTCTTAGATTTTATGGCTCCCTATCCAGTCCACTTCCCTCCTTTAGTGAATTTCGTTATTCATTGTTTAGTTGCTTCATTGTCTTCAATATCCTAGGTCGAAAATAACATTTTTAGGAAGTAAGATAACAATGCTTCCAAGGTCCACAGGTGGGGCCTTGGCCTTGAGCTCCTCACCTGGGCCACTTACAACATTATAATATATTTACAAAACAGTAGGATAATACAACGAAAATGGGGATATCACATCCTCCTCCCCTTAAGAGTAACACCGTCCTCGGTGTTCTTACATTTTAGTAGTTCGTCTTCCCTTCTTGAGTCACCTTCTTGCTTGCTATATCATTTGAATTTCTTCGAACCTTCATTTTTTCCGTAATTCGTCATTGCTCATAACCTGCATTTTCGACTACAACATTGGAATTCGAATAAAATTATTCCGTAAAACCTATCATCACTTCTATAATTAACCTTAGAAGTATAGACAACAAGCCTCTTTATTGCAACATACCATTTGCAATTAGGGATTATATTTTAGTCTTTGTTTGTGCATTTTGTTATCATAAGCACACATAAGTCCAGCGCTCAGGAGATGTAGATTGTCATTTTACACCAAACACATCATTTACTTGATCCAGGAAAATTCTTGCCTAACACCCAAGTGCTCACACAGCAAAATTTTCTTTCATGTTTTGCCTAACACCTTAGTGCTCACACAGCAAACATTTCATTCATGTTTTGCCTAACACCTTAGTGCTCACGCAGCAAACATTTCTTTCATGCATACTAAGCAGCGTCCTGCCTCCCACGTATACATTTTCTTATAGCTTGCCTAGGTCTTGCAGCCAGCCGATTCTCCAAGAATCCTAGTGGCTGTTCAATCCCTGATTTTAGGGAGTATTTCAAATGCCATTCCAACACTCTTTACATAATTCCCCTCAAGCCTTCTCGCTTGAGTCCCGGAATTTATTTCGATAACCAATCATTTATTTATTCTTACAATTTTTTTTGTAAATATGTCTTGTAATAACGGTAAGTAGTTTCACTTATTTGCTTATCATTTATGATATGTAGCACACATCCATCACCAAATCAGGTTTTGTGCCATACTGTAATCCATGCTATAATAAAAGGTAATCACTTACTCTTGAGTGATTGTGTTCTGCTCACCTTCACCAATGGACTTATAATCCACGTTCCTTTTTGTCTATCACATTGGTCGTAATTATGATAACACCCTGAAAATGTTAGTAACTAAACAACATAATCCAATGTTAATCCATGGTTATAAGTGTCTCGAAATATGACCAGTAAATAAGATGCATTTAAGTGAATCATTACTTACTCTTGAGTGATTGTGTTCTGCTCACCTTCACCAATGGACTTATAATCCACGTTCCTTTTTGTCTATCACATTGGTCGTAATTATGATAACACCCTGAAAATGTTAGTAACTAAACAACATAATCCAATGTTAATCCATGGTTATAAGTGTCTCGAAATATGACCAGTAAATAAGATGCATTTAAGTGAATCATTACTTACTCTTGAGTGGTTAACTCAGCTATTTATCTGCGGAAATAGTCACTTCCATTTTGATTTGTTATATTCGTAGTGAAAACCTGCAATGTTAGTTCATAACCACTATTCAACATTTACTCACCCAACATTTATAACTTGCGTCGAGGTCTTGTTGATAAGGCGACATATACCCGCATAATATATTACGCTCTTCCACAAGCTCAACCGAGTTTTTGACCATCTGTCATAATAGCATAACCAAATATTGTCAGGAGGTTTTTCTTCTAGGTATAAAAATAAGAAAGTCATCTTTCATACTACAATCTCCGCATGTGGTTATCTAACATAAACATTATTTCCATACTAAGCATAACCAACTCAATTAATAGGACTACATAATGTCTTAAAATACATTCTTCCTTATTATGGGCATTACGATCACTTCACCTCAATCCTTTTCCTTTACTGTACTAAGTACCCGTTCTTCTTGCATATGCCAATATCATGTGAGTAACAATAAATCGTCTACATATCTACTTGTATATATATATATATATATATATTTTTTTAAGGATAATCACATACCTTTATGGGGGAGACCGTATGTCGCTTTATCGTATGGCCCTCATATGCCAAGGTGCACGTTTAACTTACATTAATACACATTAGTAATCCTCTCCATATCATATAATATATATATCAAAACAAAACAGATTATCGAGGTATCCTTGCATATAACATAAGTCTTAATCACATAAAAGTGTAATCCTTCTGTCAACCACTCCCAGTATCCCAACATTCTTAGTAAGGATCGCCGAGATAGAGTATATATATAAACAATAGAATCCTACAGTTTCATCACTTACAATGACTTTGAATATCTAGTGCGTATTCAATATTAACCATCTTATCTACCACATCATCTGTTTCGTACGTAAAATAAAGCATAGAAGTAAGAACACATAACTAACATTTGGAACCATCGCCTATAACATTCAATATAATGCACCAACAACTTCCATATCTTCTACTTATCAAGGGCTAAGATCAATATAGCTCCCTCAATAACATTTTGTCAATTCTTATATTCGTCTTTCGATCAATCCTCCACTGTAAAACGTCTAATTCTGAGATCGTTAATAAAAATGAAAATTTTCCTTCTACCTAATAGATAACCTACATAGAGAATTTCAGGGCTTACTCCCTTAGTACAATTTATGTATCTTCTAACATGATAACGATCCCTCCACCCTACAATCTCGTGCACATACTTAATACAATCATTTCAGCATAAGTGCGAGAAATCAATAACCAAGTAATTCATGACACCTTTATAGTCCTTCATATAATGACCTAATTGTACTTCACTCATTTCATAATTCACATACTATATCAACTTTTCTAAGTGCTTCAACCCTTTAACCAATACCTACATACTTTTATATGACCTAACCATTGTCCATTCAACCTTTATAATTCGATATATTTGCTATCCCGCCTTCTTTTGTACACTCACATTTCCAAGCTTTAAAACCTTTCTAATCACCATAATACACAATTAAAGCAATCAAGTACTTATGATGAATGTCTAGGACTTGACTCATATAAGTACTAAAACCTTACTCATGGCATCAATCGACTGGGTAGGAGTGTACATCTTTCATAGGGTGAATGATTCTAATTATGCTTACATAGCCCTCATAAACTTATGAACATTCAAGGCTCCTATGTTACTATCGCTATGATCAATATACATGAAAATATTAACAAGATCACTAAGATAAAGATAGGAACATAGTCCAATTAATATAATCATTTTCAACGAATACTTTCTTGTCATTCAATGGAATTGCATGAGGAGATATTCATCCTCTAGTATTTATCAATACAGGATCATTTAGATACGAAATGAAACATATAAACTGCTCACTCATCGACAATGCTTTTCCTTTAGAATGCTTCAACAAGTGGAGCATACTTACTTGCGAAAAAGACATCTTGTCGATTACCTCCTGCTGATTCTTTAGAACATAAATCCTTTGTTTGCGTCTTACCGATGGAGTTCCCTTGACCAGCTTATATTATTTCTTCAACTGAGCCCAATTAAGCCCGAGTGTTTGCAACCTGTGCTCTGATACCATATGTAACATCTCTACGATTTGCATGTTAGTAATTTTGTTGAAAATTGAAATTTCTCTCATTAAAGATATTCATAGTAAAACTTAAACATGAGAATATAGAGTTATACGCCCGGGAAACAAAAAACTGTACGGGGTTCCCAAATGATACTAGTAAGTATTATGGAAAAATAGAAGCTTATCATTGAATTTGCTCAAGCATGAAAATATTGTGATAAGAACCAAATCCCAAATTCTGTCACCTTGCTTCCATAATCCATTGTAGGTGGAACTCTTCCATCATCCATAAATTATTCAAGATCTTCATCATTCTTACATAAAAACAATTCTTCTTTAAAATCTATTGGGAGAAGGTATTCATAATTCAATAACCAACTTGGGTCAAGCTACAAAGTTACTATGATTCTTCGTACAAACATTACCTTATAAACATTGTTACCAACAACTGAGTTTGTCCATTTACTAAATATTAACATTTGCTTGATTGGAGAACAAGTACATCTAGTTTGATGACACTCACCATGAGCATATAGACATAAATCACAGGCAAGAGAATACACATATATCACAGACAAGAGAATACACATATATCACAGACAAGAGGAAGAGACTCAATATACGGTGGTTCACCCAGCTCTCTGGGCTACGTCCACAAATTTTGTTGTATCATGTAATATTTATTCCGAATGTTACAACCCACTCACAACATATTTGTTGTAGTGACAATCTTCCTTGACACGAAGCTTCTCTTATACTCTTCTCGTGGAGAGTATACTTCTGATATATCAGTGTTAACAACAATTAATACCGAGATCTAATCTCCGATAAATATAGCACTTATCCTAACCATTTACGCCTAATTCGACTTTGCATCAATGATAACAGAGATCCACGAGGAATCATTAAATGACAAAGTTTACATATATATAAATATATATATCTACACACTAAACGTTAAAAGACTGACATATTCAGTGTTCGGCTTAGCCATTCCTTCTCCGAGACTTCACGCTGTCATTACACATAATCAACAAAGATTCGGCTATTTAAGCCAGAAAATCCATTGTCAGCCATTATACATGTATAAAACAATCAGCCGAACTAAAATCGATGGGAGTTTTAACTTCACAGCAAAGATGGATGCATTTAAAAAGATTTGACCTGGAGATTTCTTTAGCAACATAAAATATACATCTAACTGTGTATTTATATATACAGAGATTATAACGATCGGTTTTCCCTTAGAGAGGCATTTCCAGGCAGAATTACAAGACATTATGAATTACTGAAGAATGAATGATTTTTCTGTCACAAATATACATTGAACTGAATTCACATAACTTTTATTTTGTAGGTTCCACTTACTCTACATGCAGAGATCCATAATAATGGCAGAGGTCGATTTCGATGCTATCGAGATTTCAGAGTTGGGACTCCATTTCCAAAAAAAAAAGGAAAAGTCGATCTCCATGCTTTCGGTACCTACCCGGATCTATACATATAACTATCGTAATTTATAGCACATACATGTATAATTGCTGATTTAGCGCCATTCTTCGGTACCTACCCAGATCTATGCATGTACAGGAAGTTCCTTCCCAAACTCTCCAAGGCTTAGCAACCTGGTATAATATTTATATATAATAAAAGATATGGAACGTAGAGATATTAACGACTGATCCAGCTAAAGGTATACACATTTAAAACGATGGCCTAACTCAGCTTCTCTGAACCCACCTACCAATTAGTATAGCATACACAGTATCATTGCAATACAACACAATGGTCCAACTCTACGCAACCCCAATAGCAAAAGTACCAAAACAAGAGATGCGCGATGGCAGCATCCCAACTCCATGCAGACATTAAAATTCCACGGCATATATGCTTTCTGGCTTCACGCAGTTACCACAACAGTTTAAACCAAGCAATATCACCAGGGTCCGACTTCTCAGCCTTTCCAAGCTCCACACTGGTTTCTTACTTATATTTCCAGCATGAATGTATTGGCAGGGGTTCCAAACAATAATAGGTATTTAAAGATTCGCAGACTCTGGGGAATTCAACCTATGCCTTACCGATAACACCCAGTTCTCACATCCAACGATAAAATAGATGCAGAGAGTATAAGGTATTTACTTACAGCGACGACATAGAAATGATATCTCTGTCGAAAGGATTGGATCAATGAATAAAGCGTACTATGGCATCTCCATCATGCGCACAGGCAGGGATCGTTCACCCACACCACAAACCGCCTCTCGCCCGAACAGATTAAAAACCAGGAATTCACACCAATCCTGGATATGTAAAAGAGATTCTCATCACTGCAGACTACTATTGCAGGGATCCCAGCACCGGATCCTCCGCCCAAATATATATTCTATAGTACTCTATGTGACACATTTATGCTGCGACTCAAACACCAAAACCGATTTTCCCCCTTCCTTTTCCCGGATCCCGTATATATAAAAATTCAATACAGAAAACGGTCCTCCATCTTGGAGAGTCCGCCCATTTCCCCTTTCGCCAAGTGGAGAAGTTTGGAGTGAAACTCAGCCAAGTGGTAGTTACCCAATGACTTGGTGATATCTTTTGTGGAGAGGCCGACCACATCCATCAAAATGAGGTTGGCGCTCCGCCCAGATTATATTATTATTACCATTATTTCTCAAAGCTAAAACGGTGTTTCCAAGTAAATCACAAAACATAGTATTCCAATATATATTATATATATATACCCTTTAAATCTTATAAGCCTCGTAATATATTTAAACTATAAGCTATAATCCGGTACTACTACCACTTTGGCGAATACGTTTGTGATATAATCAAATCTTCGTGTAATATTTAGGGTAATAGCATCTTTTCAAGTATAAATGGTTGGTAATTCCCCTAGGAATAATTCATATGTCAAGGACATATTCTTAGGTGTTTAACCCCTTTTCTCTCATAGTCTGGTTGGAGATAAAACAAATACTTAAGCATATTTAGGATAATTCTTATGTGTTTTTGCCAAGATGAGTTTAATAATAACAAGTCCTTGGTTTCACTAAGGATTATCTAAGTGATAAATATCCTTACGTTATTGAGTAAGCATTTATGAGTTTATTACTAGCTTATATCGATTAATTATTTTGCTAGGACTTAAGGCAAAATCTAAGACCAAGTAGATGTCACTTTGTGTTTATGTGTTACTAACAGTAAGATGAAGTCCATCATCTACGTCTTAGATTTTATGGCTCCCTATCCAGTCCACCTCCCTCCTTTAGTGAATTTCGTTATTCATTGTTTAGTTGGCACGAAAAAAATATTTTCATTTAAAAGTGGTCACCTCTTCAGGTGATTTCAAGTACATACAATAAAATATGGATTTTCATCTATCCTTGTTACTTTCCAGAAGTATTTTAGCCTAAAAACCAAAGACCAGTAGTATGTTGAGTATCCATCCCTACTAAATCTTATCACTCATGGTGTGACTGATGGGTCAACAACATTCATAAAAAATACATGTAACCATTCATATTAACAAACAAACTTAAACTGAAAGAGAAAGACAAAGATACAAGTGTAACCAACGATTGTCCTGGAAGCACGATGAGCTCGGAGTCTCAAGGGAGCCATAGAATTTGAAAGTTTGAGAGATGCAAGGACGCATAAACTCTATAGCAGATCTGTAATGTTTGTAGCTTGAAAGATTGTGAAGGAGAGGTAACCCATGCTAGTGTTGTCACGCTCTTTGCAACAAATATTTCAGTGGTTGAAAGATTTAATTCTCCGTCCTTTTTGTTAAAGCATTTTCCTTTATAATCCTTTCATGGTTGAATCAACCCTGTCAAACCTTCAAAATTTGATTACTACGTTGAGATTTCAATGACATGACTAGCTGAAAAAATAGGAGAATTTTTTCTGTGGAAACGAGTATTTTAGTTATCTCATCATTGAATCTGTCATGTTGGATTTTGCACCAGTGAATACCTAGATTTATTATTGTTTGAACTTGTCCATAGAGTTAGATCGTCTCTTCACGTTAGTTAGGGCGGTTTTTTCAACAAGGTGGCTATATCCCAACTCAGCAGGTCATTGACCATTGCTTAGATAAAATAGACCTGCTATAGTTTCCTTTTCTCTACTTGATGTCCTACAAAGTCGATAGCCAAAATTTAAAATGGTAGACTTGGGTTGATCCACTGCAGTGGAATTTCATCTCTTTGTAAACGTCTTCCCATCCTCTTAGCGACCTCACCAACCACCCCATTGTTCTCTTAGCAACCTCACCGTCCATGCCACCACCACTATGTTCCAGTGCTCCCCAACATTCAAGGGTTATGTACATCCCAAAGAATAATCTTTAAGTTTCCGTGATTAACTACTTTACCCAGGATCCATTTCTCTGATGAAGTCGCTTTTATAGGTATATTGAGCTCATTAGCTCGATGTTGTAATCCTCTACATCACGGACTTTTTTTATTCTACACCATTATGTCATGGATCTCATTTTCATGTGCAGTGTCTTGTGCAAGATCCATTCATTCCTAGTAGCAAGTCGTGATGACCATTTTCCCCCGTACCCTAACTCAATGCTAGAGAATTCGCTAATGGCAAGCAAGGTCGGATTAGTGCATTTTAATTTGTACGGGTTGTTAGGACACTTCTTGCTTGATCGGACGAGGGTCAACATTCATTGGGGGACCAGTGTATGAAAGCACAGAGGGACAATTATGCACAAAGTTGAGTTGGCTATTGAAAAATTAGAGCTATGGAACCCAAATGGGATCTTACATGTCCAAAACCCTCATATCCAATCTCCTTAAAGACGGTATAGTTAGTGACAGACTTGTAAATCTTGGTTGCTACTTTATTTTTTACTTGACGTGAATATTTACATGATTTTATCTGCTCATTTCCTACAGCCAAAGAGGAATCACTCCGATTCTTCCCAACACTTTAATTTGCAGTTGTTTCAGATACCAAATTCCTATTTGCTAACAACTAATCCTTGTCCGGGCTATCTCTGCTTTCTTGGGAAGTATTTTCTTCCACAGGGAGTAAAGAATCTGCTTAAAAGGAATAATCCTAAAATACTTAAAAATATGTCATATAATAAGGGAGGAAGAACCTAACTCATAAATGTAAGTCTGACCCCCCTTGGAAAGTAATTCACCGGCCTTAACAAATAGTACACTTATTCACCTCAAATTTGCAGTTGAGGAGTTCAAACCCATGGCTAGGGAATGGCTGCCAGTCCTAAACTAAGAAAGACTGTTTCCTCCTTCATTATCCTTCAAAACATAGAGTGAGTGTGTAATTATATTCTCATTACATCCTTTTATTTTTTTACATTTCCACTATGCCTGGTGGTGGGCCTCCAACAAGCAAGGAGGCAGGGTTCATTCACTCACCTACCCCACTTTATATCACTAGTATAAATTGACAAATAAATGACTACGTGACTAAAAACGTTAGTCACAACAATGTTTTTAAGCCAAATATAACTAAATTTGAGCAACACAACTAAAATGACTAAATTAAATGACTAATTTAGTCATCGGATAAAAAATGCAACTAAATAATAGGTCACACAAATAAAAGTGACTAAGACAATGACTAATTTAGTTTAGAGATAAAAAATATGACTACATAACAACTACAAGATCCATGTGAAAATGGAAAACTGCAATTTTGACAATAAAATTTTATGAATTAGTAAATTTTAACATTGCAGATGGATCCAGAGACTCCCTTAGATGTTCATTCTCAACATCGACATGATTCCGAAGTGTCGGAAGATGATTCCCAAGGTGAACCTATTAAACTCTGTCACGTAACATTTCATCTTCATTGTCATGTCGAGGGCAAAATGAATGTCACGCCCATATCTTGTTTTGTCAGATTGCCTTCGTATGACCCCTAAGAATGACACACCAAGTTGTGTCTTATACATTGTCATGTCATGGCTAAGTCTCGTCTTAGCATGTTGTCGTTCCTTTTATATTCCATCATAATGCCAAGGAGTCAGTGTCATGTCATTTAGTTCACCGCACTCATCGTGTCCATATATTATTTCGCCAAAGTAGTATTTGTTTGACCAATTCAACACCTGGTCGAAGTTTCAGCATGTAAAGGCATATTGTGTCATGTCCATTTACTGTCATCAGTTTTCTTCGTCTTCTTTTGTTCAAAAAGTTAAAAATATCACCTTAGGAACCTCCTTCCTAAAATTACTTTTAACCTCCTTTTTCCAAAAAAAAAAGGACTCCCCCTTTTATGCATTATAATTTAGTTCTTTTAAGAATAATTTTTCCTGAGGTTTATCCTTGCCAATTTATTAATACCCAAATAGAGGACTATAGTATTTATTTTCCTTTTCTTCTGAAAAAGAAAAAAAAATCTCCATTAACAAAAATAAATTTAATTTTAGATCCCCTTGTGCCCCTTCTAAATCCCTTTCCCATCCTTTAAATATAACACAAAAAGAGTCCTCTATTCATTTTCCCTAAGTCTAAGCTTCCTTAAGTGAAAAAACTAAATAAAAAAAATCTTTTCAATATATTTTTAATGTTAACACCCACTCTCTTCGTTTGGCGAAAGAAAAATTGGGGGGAAATTGGGGGAAATTTTTGGGGGAAAAATTGGGGAAATGTTTTGGGAAAGAAATTGGGGGAGTTTTGCGTAATGTTACTCTAGTTTACAGTGAAGTCGAGGGTTTTGCATTTCTATAGTCCTTCTTGAGCACAATCCAGAATTATATTAGTCTTAAATAACCTCCATTGTTAGCCCACTGAGCTCGACAACTGGTATACATTCAATATTCACTAGGAAACTTCGAATTCTCACTATTCTTTTTATATTTAAACTTTAATGATCTTAAAATTGCTCGGTGTTTAGTTTCTCTATGACATTTTCTTGTAGGGTTTCTCACAAGTGAAAAGAAAATAACAGGTCTAAGGGGTTACCCTTCCTCAACTATGAGCAAGGTTAGAAATTTTTTTGTTTTTAGATTTGTATGGAATTATTCCAGTTTATGTTCATGGCAGGGTTTCCTTGTTCTCCCCAACTCTTTATTTTTTCCTATTACTTTGAGGGATAAACTAAGTGGTTTTGCCAATAATCTCTACTGGATTCTTGCATTTCCTTCCTTCTCGTTTGGCTTTAGAAACAAGCTTTTTATCCTTCTCATAAGCAGTCATGAACCCTTGCTTTTACTAATTTCCTTCCTTCCTTCTGTACCTATGTGAAGATATATCTCTCTACATTAAATCTCCTAGTTGTGTATTTTTTTGGCTTTTCAGGGTATTAAAACTAATTACCATTCATATAATGGACAACTTCCTAGCATTGGCACTAATACTCATCGCCCTACCAGCGGGGGAAAATATAGGCATCATAATCACGGCGGAAGTTCAGTCGACTCCTCCTCCAACTTCTTCGTCATCCTGTAGTTCTTCTCTGGCGTCTTTGTCACCATGCTTGAGCTTCTTGCTAGGATACAACAGCCCTTCGACGAGCGTTTCTCCTCCAACATAGAGCTGCTGCAGCATCGTTACCAACGTTTCCAACAACAGTGCCATATGTCTCTGCCCGCTATTTACTGGAAACACATCCAGTAATCTCCTCGGTTCCGTGTAAACAACATTCCCCTACCTCTCAACCAAACTCGACCTGTCACTCTGTGAGGCACCTGCCAATTTTCTAGTCCACTTCTCTCTTAGTGCAAAGTATCTTCAGGTAAACTAGCAACAACCACATTTTTAAATGTGGTTGATATTCGCCAATCGGTGTATATCAACCATGACCATACATTTAAAAGTGGTTGATATTCGTCGATCGACAAATATCAACCACATTTAAAAATGTGGTTGTTGCTAGTGGACAGCTGGTCCAAAGAAAAAATAACTAAATTAAAAAATTAATAAAAATGTTATTTGGAAATAAATAAATTTAAAAAATCATTAAATTAAAAAAATTAAATAAAAATATAAAAAATTAAATTATATTTAAAAGATAAAATAAAATAAATTTAAATTAAATTAAATTAAATTAAATTAAATTAAACTATTAAAACATATTAAAAATTAAATTAAATTAACCATATAAAAAATTAAATTTAAATTAAATTAAGTTAAGTTAAATTAAATTAAAGTAGTTAAATTAAATTAAATTAAGTTAATTAATTAAATTAAATTAAATTAATTAATTATTTAAATTAATTACATTAAATTAAATTAATTACATTATGATGAGTGCTATGTTTGATTTAATAATAATAATATTATTTAACTTTATTTATTAATATTAAATTAAGTTAAATTAAGTTAAATTAAATTAAATTAAGTTAAATTATGTTAAGTTAAATTAAGTTAAATTAAGTTAATTAATTAAATTAAATTAAATTATTTAAATTAATTAATTTTAATTAAATTAATTAATTAAGAGACGGCTTTAATATGTTTAAGTTTGCTTAATTATTAAGTGGTTGACTTTAATATGTTTGACTTTGCTTAATTATTAAATGGTTCACTTTGGTTGACCATGGTTGAATTTTGTTGAACTTGGTTGACCATGGTTGATTATGGCTTAATTTGTTTGACTATGTGTGAATTTGGTTGAATAATTTATTATGATTGATTCTGGTTGACAATGGTTGACTATACTCAACAATTGTTGACTTTGGTTGACTTTAATTAACCATGGTTGATTATCATTGACCTTAGACATCCATGGTTGACTTTAGTTGACCATGGTTGAGTATAGTTGACTTGGTTTGGAAATAATTAACTACTCATTGACCATGGTGGAATACGGTTGACTATGGTTGACCATGGTTGACTTGAACTGAACTTGGTTGACCATGGTTGAATATGGTTGACTTGAACTGAACTTTGTTGACCATGGTTGAATATGGTTGACTATGGTTTACTTTGGTTGACTAATTGATCATGTTTGACTAAGGTTCACCATGGTTTACTATGGTCGACCTTCGGTGACTTTTGTTGGTCATAATTGACTTTGGTTTGGTTGGTTATGGTTGACCTTAGTTTATTATGGTTGACTTTGTTTGACTACGCTGGACTTTTGTTGAGTAATTGACTGTGGTTAACTATGGTTTTCCATTGTTAGTTTTGGTTGGCTATGGATGACGTTGTTCATCCATAATTAACTATTAATAGACCTTGTTTAAATTTGAATATGGTTAACTCATTGACTATGGTTAAATTTGTTTGGTTGTAATTGACTATTGGTTTATGTTGTTTGACTTTTGACTATGGTAAAACATGGTTGACCATAATTGACCATGGTTGACTTTAGTTTACCTTAGTCGACTTTCATTAACCACGTTTGATGATTGCCAACCAAAGTTGACTTTGCTTGACCATAATTGACCATGGTTGACTTTGGTTTACCTTAGTCGACTTTCATTAACCATGTTTGATGATAGTCAACCACAGTTGACTACAATTGTTTATGGTTTACCATGGTTGACTTTGGTTGACCGTGGTTGGTTTTGGTTGACTACGATTGTTTATGGTTTACCATGGTTCACTATGGTTGACTTTGGTTGACTGTGGATGAATTTGGTTGACCATGGTTGACTTTGGTTGACTTTGATTGACCATAGTTAACTTTGGTTGACCATGGGTTTCTATACTTGGCTATGGTTGCCCATGGTTGACTTTGGTTAACAATCATCAACCATTGGTTAACTATGGTTGAGAATGGTTGACTCTGGTTGTCCATGGCTGATTATGTTTGGCCATGGTTGGCAATCATTGACTATGGTTGACCATGGTTGACTTCATTTGACAATGGTTGAATTTAGTTGACTGTTGTTGACTATGATTAACTTTGGTTGTCTATGGTTGACTTTGGACTTTTGGTTGGCAATGGTTGACTTTTGTTGAATTTAGTTGACCATGGCTGGCTTTGGTTGACTTTAATTGACTATGGTTTACTCTAGTTGATTTTAATATCATATGGTCCACTATGGTTGACTCGTTGGCTTGATTATGGGTGACACAAGGGTTGACTTTAAAATCATATGGTTGATTTAAATTTCACTATTGGTTGACTATGGTTGACTTTTGTTGAATATGGTTGACTTTGTTTGACTATGGTTGAGTTTGGTTAGCATGGTTGACTTTGGTTGACATAAGGGTTGACTTTAAAATAATATGGTTGATTATAATTCCAATATGGTTGACTTTGGTTAATCATGGTTCACTATTAGTGACAATGGTTGACTTTGGTGGATTAGTTGACTTCCAAGTTGAACATGGTTGTCTTTGGATTAACATGCTTGATTTTAGCTTATGCTGAATGAATTTGGTTGACCATGTTTCACTATGGTTGACTTTCGGTGACCATGGTTGACTTTTGCTTGACCATGGTTGACTTTGGTTGACCATGGATGACTTTGGTTGACTATTGCTTACCATGGTTGAATTTGGTTGATTTGGGATGACTTTTACTTGACTTCGGTTGACCATGGTCGACTATGGTTGACTCTAATAAACCATGGTTGACTACGGTTGTGTTCAGTTTACTATGGTTTAATTTGGTTGATTATGGATGAATTTGTTAGATTATGGTTGACTTTGGTGGACTAATTGACTTCCTAGTTGACTATGGTCGACTTTGGTAGAACATGGTTTATTTCAGTTGACCATGGCTAACAAAGGTTGACTTTTGTTTAAGAGAGTTGACTTTGGTTGACTATGGTCGACTATGGTTGAGTATGGATAACCACGATAGCTTATGGATGAATCTAATTAACCATGGGTTCCTATGGTTGCATATGGTTCACTCTAGTTGACTATGGTTTAATTTGGGTGACTATGGTTTAATTTAGTTGACTATTGTTGAATTTGTTTGATTATGGTTGACTTTGGTGGACTAAATAACTTCATGGTTGACTTTGGTGGAGCATGGTCGACTTTGGTTTATGATGGTTGACTTTGTTTGATTATGGTTATCTTTGGTTGAGTATGGTTGACCATGGTTAAATTTTGGTGACCATGTTGGATTTGGTCGACTTTTAGTTGACTGTGGTTGAGTTTCGTTAACCATGGATGACTTTTGTTGACTTTTAGTTGAATTTGGTTGAATATGGGTAACCATGTTTGACTTTGGTTGGCCATGGTTGAATTTTTGTTGAATTTGGTTAACTTATGGTTAATCATGGATGACTATGGTTGAAGATGGTTGACCATGGTTGACTATGGTCAACCATGATTGATTATGGTTGACCATGGTAGAATTTGGTTGACCATAGTTAATTTTTTGTTTACCATTACCATGGTTGACTTTGGTTAGCTTTGGTTGACTATGGTTGACCATGGTGTACCATGGTGGACTTTGGATGACCATGGTGGGCCAGTGATGACCATTGATGACTTTTTGTTGGATTTGGTTGACTATGGTTTACTATAGTTGATTATGGTTGACCAGAGTTGACTTTTCTGAACCATAACAAACTTTGGATGACCATGGTTGACTTGGGATGACCATGACTGACTTTTGTTGGCCATGGTTTACTTTTGATTGACTATGGTTGTCCATGGTCTACTATGGTTGACCATGGTTGATAATGGTTAAATATGGTTGACCATGGTACTGATTTTTGTTTTTTGGTTTATATTATTATTCTTCATGGTACTCATGCTATTAATATTAATTATATTAAGGATAGTATTAATTATATACTTCAATGTTCTTAACATTAATGTTAATAATAATGTTATTGGTGTTATTATTAATATTATTAGCATTAATAATATTATTAATGCTAATATTAACATTGACTTTATTCCTCATAACATTAGAGTTAATATTAATGTTAACATTATTAATATTGTGATTATTCATATGATATATAACCACAATTAAGAAGCAATAATGTAGAAATAAAACATTTAATAAGTAATTATGTAGAAATAATCTTTCAATATTATGCCAAAGTCATATAGAGTTAATAATTTTGTAAGGTTATGTGTGAGAGTAAATATAAATATCTTTATGGTAATGTTTTATCATATTGATACTAATAATGCATTAACATTAATGTTAAATGTTAATGTATTAAGGATTTGGATTTTATCGATATCTTTATGGATTTGATGAGCAAATGTTGAATTGGTGGTGACTTTAGACTAACTTTGACAATATCAAACTATGGTTGACCAATTTCTAGGCATGGTTGACTTTAGTTCATGGTTGAATATCAATTTTTACCACTAATTTTAAACATGTTCAATTCTAGGAGTGGGGCATTAAAATTTCCATAAAGTTTTTGTGGTGGTGGAATGGTTAGGTTACATTGTGGCATATTATTAATTAATGCCATTAATGATAATACTAATGTTAATTATTATAACTATTAATAGTATTATTAATCCATTCATGCTTAATGTTGACATTAATGTTAATGTTAATATTTAATGTTTAATATTAATATTAATCTTAATGTTTAATGTTTAACGTTAATATCAATGTTAATGTTTAATGTTTAATATTAATGTTATATGTTAATACTAATATAAATGTTTAATAGTAATGTTAATATCAAAGTTAATTATTAATATTAACATTAATATTAGTGTTAATGTTAATATTAGTCAATGTATTAACCTTTAATATTAATATTAGTACAACTATAATAATATTATTAATCCATTCATGTTTAATGTGGCAATAATATTTAATATTCATATTAATGTTAATTTTTCATATTTAGATTAATATTAATATTAATGTTAATATTTAAAAGTAATATTAATGTTATTTACCACAAATTTGAAAGTGTTATATTGTTCATTGCTTTTATATTTGTTTGATATTAGTGTAACAATTGTCCTTAAGATTGAATTTTTTTTGTCACCTTTATTTTTATTTTTCAAAAATCTCAAATATTGGTCTTCAAATTTTTAAAAAGATTTTTAAGGTTGATTCTATTCTTTAGTGTCACATATTTGTTTTTATTACTCAAAAACTATAAGTACTAATTACATTTGTTTTTTCTTATTATTGTTTCCTCATTAAATAAAAAAAAATATGTTATTGAAAATTCTAAATATATATTTTATTTTAAATTCCAAATATAATAATTGCAATAATTTACCAAAAAAATCTTGTATATTAGTTTTAAAATTGTTTATATTTACCTTTTTCACAATGAATTCAACAAACAAACTTATTATTGAAAATTCAACATGTCATCGTATTATTATAAATTCTAGACATTGTAACAGGAATAATATCTTCATTTTGATAAATATAGAAAGAAAATTAGATTTAACAAATGTAAATAAAGTTTAAAATAATAAATTTTATTATTATTGAAAGTTCTAGACATTGTAACATCAATAATATTCCCATTTTGATCCAGATACAAACAAAAATTAAAGTAACAAATATAAATAAAGTTTGAAATGATAAATTTGTTTTCAAATTGAGTTTGAAATAATAAATTTGTTTGGCTGTCCTGTATTCTTTTAAACAATTTACAAGCAAACAAGGCTATAAAAAAAACTTTAGACAAAGGCAACAAAGTTTCAGGAAGACCATAGACAAAGCCAACAAAGTTTCAGGAAGACCACAAAAATCACTTTTCGAAGCCTCACCTTTCTCATCTTTACTATAAAGCAAACATTTTTATTGATTGTTTGTATTTATACGTACCCTAAATAACTCTGATAAAGGACTGTGCCAGTGAAGAAGTAACAAATATAATTACAAAGCAAAGACTTTTACTGATTGTTTGTCTTTATATTTACACGGGAAAACTTTGTAGAATGCACTCTCAAGAACTGCGCCAGGTTTATGATTTTTCTTTGCCAGTTTTATGGATATGGTTTGGGTTTACCACTTGAATTACACTGTGGAGAAGTTATTCAATGTTTTGATTTCAATTTATTTTTTAAAATTTTTCTAAAATATTAGAATTACATTATGGAGAAGTTATTGAATGTTTTGATTTCATTTATTTTTTTAATTTCTTCAAACATAGAATTGTGTGAAAACATACATTGCTTTACAAATTTTAAAGTTTTACTTAATTCCTCCACTCATCCTAGCTTGAATGTTCGTACTATTGTCATCTTCATTGTTATCTATAAATTTTAGGTTTCTAGTTGTTTCATATATACTCTCAAGGTTTCACACAACTATAAATACCATATATCTGTTAATGATATCAACATTTGACCTTTTTAAATAATTATATATTTCAATAAATACAAAATAACTATTATATTAACCAAAATATTTAATGATGTTTTTTATCATAATAATAAAATTCTTTATCATTTTGATATATATATATAGGTTTAATGGTTAATATTTTAAAGAAATCATTTTACATGTATAATTAAGCAAATGATTTAAAGTTTTTCTTAATCAAACTTTTAAAGTTTCTTTCATGAAAGACCGCTATTCTCACTATCAAATCATCCGAAGTTACTTTTATAAAGACCATAAAATTATCCCAAGTTTCTTTGGATACCACATTATCATGGAGATTATCTAAATTATCAAATCTCATGAATATAGGTTGTCAAACAAAACTGTCATTAAGTTGCTAACAAATACAGAATAATAATATATAAGATTGGAATGATTTATTTACAATAAGTTGCTAACAAATACAGAATAATAATATATAAGATTGGAATGATTTATTTACAATAGTCAGCTGGAAATGCCCTTTCGTATTTTTTAGTTAAAAAGTAAACACAACAATCAAATATTCATTAATGATTATACCTGTTTAACACCATATTCTATCTCCGAAAAAAGCTAGTAGTTATCAAAGATTATTTTCAATTTAAAAAAAAAAATATCGTAAAATTAATAATATTTTGCCATTTCAGTAAAATTGGATAGTATATATATATTTTTTTTAATTCGATAAATTAAAAATGGAGAGGAACCGTATATAAATTGAAAATGAAGATGAAGATGTATAAACCAAAAATTAAAAGAGTATTGGACGAATAGAGATATGGCGATCATTATCTTCGATGTGATATAATAAAAAACGATAATCTATAGAAGAAAATCCTTCACCACATTAGTCTGTTTAGAGTTTATCTGACCAGATTTACCATTATAGATCGAAAATACAACGTATTTACTCAACTAACTACATTTCGGTAAAAATTGCTGTTTGTGAACTTTGCACCTGCATTGCAGTTTTATCTATTGTAACTGTGGGGTTTTCAGACACCTATATGTTAATTTAATGGAAGATCAGGTAAGCTAAAAACATATGCCATTCACAACTACGTACTAGAAACATACAACTTACAATTACATACATGGTTTTATTAGCCACCTTCTCTAGTAATAGATATCATAAAGACATAAAAACTTATGGCACACACATATCTAAAGACGTATGTCATAGGCAAACTGCAAATTGTTTCCAATAAATGGTTGCTTAGCATGCAAACAGCATGGTCAGTAAGTCTGGTTGCTTAGCATGCAAACAGCATGGTCACTAAGTCTGGTTGCTTAGCATGCAAACAGCATGGTCACTAAGTCTGGTTGCTTAGCATGCAAACAGCATGGTCACTAAGTCTTATGCTTTGAATGCTAATTCAACAAGCCATATATGAAAATTTAGGATATAAAAAACAGTGAATAACATCAAAATTTAGGATATAAAAAAAGTGAATAACATCACTTAGCATGCAAACAGCATGGTCACTAAGTCTTATGCTTTGAATGCTAATTCACTTAGCAGAAATAAATCTATGCAGTTGTTGCATGGTCTCCTCTCTGTAAGAACCCTTCACATGTTTGGCTCAAACCCTACCCTAATACAAATTATTGGGAGAGGACGAATAACTCTGGTTTTTAAATAATTATGGATTCTCTATCACAATTCGCTGATGCCAATTAGATCAAAAGAGCCCTTTAATTTTTCAGACTGGTCCCTGTTGAATGAGGGCAAACGAGTGCCAACCCTCTCCTTCATGGAAACAGGATAATCCCCAAAAACAAGTGGATCTACGAACCTGCATTCCAAATACAACCAGTAATTCTACAGATTTTTTGCCGTAAAATCAATACATCAGTTCCAAAAAGTCCATGAAATCAAAACACTAACGAATTTATTAGGTTTATAGAATTAAGGTCGGCAGCCTACCATCCAATCTGGAAATCGCGCATCCTTTGAGCTGCGATTACGTCTTCAGATTCGTTTGTTAGGGGATCAAGCCATCGAGAAACTATTGTCAAACCAATAGATCCACCTTGCTGTGCCTACATCAGGAACGACGTTTTGATATTTTTCTAATAAATTTCTTCAAGATCATCAAATTCTGGCATATAGTTGCAGAAATAAACCTGGTATCTCTCGAGATAGAGTTCAACAACTGCTGCGTGTGCTAGCAAAACGTTGTGGCCAACAATATATGGTTCCACCGATGAATTCCCAGAGCTACAGTTGCCCAACGGATAGGAACTTTGAGGGGCGAAAATGTCAATTGAAAAAAAGTCAGGTTCATTGAAAGTCATCCAATTCTTCACTCGATCGCCGAATTGCTCGAAGCAGACGTTTGCAAATGCTGTGAAATCATCCCTGCAATAAGTCCAGTGTCACATGATGCCGACCAAAAAAGATCCACAATAATGATTGACTATTTGTTTTAAACTGATAACATGATCAACTTGGAAATGATAAAAACAACGAATGTGTAGTGAGGAGAAAGTATTCAGACGAAATTACACTATATGTCGACTTCAAAATGTCATCAGTACCCCCATGATCTCTGGATCGCTGTCGTCCCAATCCAACTGCCCTGAAATTTCATTCATATTGTCGATCCACAGCTTA
This sequence comes from Larix kaempferi, assembly GCA_027924585.1. Classification (NCBI taxonomy): domain Eukaryota; kingdom Viridiplantae; phylum Streptophyta; class Pinopsida; order Pinales; family Pinaceae; genus Larix; species Larix kaempferi. Next base: position 15,323,451 of record BSBM01001430.1, read on the forward strand.
TTATTTTGATGTACCCAAGAATCCAAGAATCGAACGAGAGAATTGGATGTGCCCAACCTGCAGGAATCCAAGAAGAGAATTGGATGTGCCCAACCTGCAGGAATCCAAGAATCGAACCAGAGAATTGGATGTGCCCAGAGAGCCAGGAATCGATCCGAGTGAAGACTAAAGGCTTAAACCACAGATGTCGAGATCGGTTAATCTTGGAAGCCGGTGAAGACTAAGGCGATTCATTTAACCAAGCTCCCGCGTCGCAAAGGTTCCAATCAAACAAAAAAACTGACTCCCGCCTGGCAAAGGATTTGATTAATGAAAAAAAAAAGGTGGCAAAGGATTTGATTAATGAAAAAAAAAAGGTGGATTAACAAATGACTGTTCAGTATGCTGATTTCCAAGAGTAAATCTGGGTATTAATTGTGTATGCTTGACTAATCATTTTAAGGGTATATGCCAAAACATTGCATCCCGGCCATTCATCCTTAATCCCTGATTCAAAAGTTGTGTTCGCCCTCCATATACAAAGAAATGTTCATTGTAACGCCTATCGGCCAATGAAAAAAATATATGATATGTAAACCCATGCACTCTGCATGAGCGTTCTATGCTGCCATATTTTCCACTTGTTATTAATTTATTAGTTAAATATAGCTGAGGGATTGAAACCACTCCCACCTCGCTGTCAAATATCTGGGCTTTGATGAGTTACACGATTCTTTGTAAAAATGCACATGGACTTTGAAGTATTTAATATGTTTACAAAGTGAATATTTGTGATAGTTAATCAGTGTTGGTGAGTGGTGATAGTATGTCAAGTTCTAAAATTATAGCTATCAAATTTGATCGAATTGGTAATAAAAATTTCAAAACTAACTAATAAATTTAATTCCACTTAATTGGTATAAAAGTTTCGATTCTTTGGTTCAGTTATTTTCATCAAATCTTTTAATGAAAATGAATAGTGTGGTGGGTGATAGGAATATAGAAGAGCACATTTGATACATTTACCTCTTCAATATGAAGGGTGCTAATTATTATTTTGCTTAGAAGCCATCTCTTTTAGGTTTAATTTACTTTATCGAACCAATTGTTCCTCTTAGATTAAGGCCTATCATTTGAACTCGAATTAAAAAGCATATATCATGGGAAGCTGTTTGTTTTAATATTACTAGTGAGAGTTGTTAGTAAATAAATTTTTGTATTTAATAGTTTTTTAAAAGAAAGGTTTGTAGCATATATGGTGTTCCAAGTTGACATTTAAAAAAAAATTATAAATGTAATCATTATCATGTAATTTTACATATGTTGTAGAATTTTCTATCTAATTTGGTAACTAAGTTTAAAACATATCTTTAGCTTACTGAATGAGGAGGTTCATATCATTTTTATATTAATTAATTAATTAATAGTGATAATCAATATAGTATATATTTATCACTATAGTGTGTGGTTGTTCAAGTCGATAACCAAGATGTAGAGAGGGTAAATAATAATAGAAATAATAAATGTAATTTTAAAATTAATAACATCAATTACAAGTTTTCAATAAAAAATAATAATATTAAAAATTTCTTATAATAATATCAATATCAAGTGAAATAGTAATAATTTTTCAATATAATAATAATATTAAGAATATCAATCAAAGCAAGAAGACTAAATAGTTTGCATGTCCCTTAGGTTTTCAAAATTGTAATTTTGAATTGATGAAATGTTCTTTTAAATGTATAAGGGCATTCAACATCTTTGAATGGCCCTATGCAACTACAATGTTAATATCAATTCTCTTCTCTTTATTGACTAATTAAAAAAGAAATCTAGTAAAATGTAATCTTAAGTTTACTAATATTATTAGATTAATTATTATTAAAATTACTAAAAATGTATTAATATTGACAATGGTGATAGTGATTACAATCCACTAACCCCCACTTTTGGTTTACATGGCTTCGGGATAATGATTAGAGATAAACCTTATGTTTTCATGAGTGAAATAGTTATGAAGTTCCTTAGTGTTACATATATTGTGAAATTGAGACCTAATGTGACCATAGGTAGGGCATTTTAAGAGAAAGTGTTTTTCATCCTATATTTAGTGTCATAACAATTACATATCCATTTTTCCCATGGTGTTTTAGGTCTTGTATCACACGAGTTTCACTTTCAAGTTCATAAGAGTTCATTCTTTTTTTAGCAATGTTAATTATTTTCTTAACCTATCTAAAGTAGAAATATACTTTTGATCTTCTAACATAAACACCCAAAATGCTTGGAAGCCTCTTCTCCTTCATTTTAATTATCCTATGTTCACCCATTAAATACTATAGTCATACTTTCACTGGATGGAAGCCTGACCTCTAAGAGAATGACTCTAAAATGCACTACTTTTAATTTTGAGATTATAAACTGTAAAATACAAATCGCGAATATATGAAAGATGACTTTCCATTTTTCCCAAAACCAAAAATCTATTGCTTTACAATTGTTCTTAATACCAAAATAAGTTTTCCATCCTTCATTTATTTTTCTCAACACTATAATTCTATTTAAGCTAATTATTTTAAAGTTCAACTCCAATATACTTTTACCAATTAACTTCATCTAAGTAGTTCTTAGCATATGTAAAAATGGGGTAGCTCATTTGCTTGGCTTTGATGATCATAACCCTCGTCCTCACAAGAATAACAATATCATCTATACATATAGAAGAATGATGGTAACTATTCCATGCAAAGTAGTTCCATCACAACCGTGCTTCTTCAAAACATGCCATGCCAATAGCTTTTCAATGTAAATTCCAAAAAGGATAGGGGAGAAAGAATAGCCTTCCTTAGCCCCTATACTACAACTAATTCTTCTAATTTTCCCTCCTTATTCATGAACATAACAAATACTTTCTCGCAAAACCTTACTGTTGTATCTCTTAAAGCAAGATGAACCTTTAGATCTTCAAATGCCTTCGATAGGTTATTTACACCCTGTCATTTTTTTTTTTTAAATTAACAAAGAAATAAAGGACATATTAAAATATATAACATATTAAAGATTAATATAAATATGAGCAACACTAAAATCTTATCGAAGCATGGGATTAATATCAACATTATTAAAAATGTATGATATTGGTGGTAATGTGGGTGTTAACACCCAAAATGTACCTCCGGGTTGTGGAGAGGTGGAATCGGGGTAACCACTAACCACTTTAATTTGTACTGCTAACCCAGCACAAACAGAGAGGGCTCTCTCTATATTAGTAAAATACTGAAAACACTTCAAGATTTTGCAATGAAAAACATACAGCATTCTGCAGAAGACCGAAAACGACCCATGAGGAAATAATCAGCCTTTCAGTCCACGATATTCAATCAAAACATGCATAGAAGGTCAAACTTCTGATAAAGAAAAATTGTCTAAGGTTTGGAGGGATAATCATAGGAGAGATGTGTCCAATGGAGTCAAGATACAACACATAAATCAAGTAACAGTGCCATAGTGTGACATACCGAAAGAGAGGAAAGGTAGCCACCTGCTTCCCCTCAAAATGCTAATTTCAGGTGATAAAAGAAGAAAGAAAGGACAGACCACCGATATGAGCGACCGACATAGATGAATTCGATATCGACTTTAGTTGAACTGTTGAGTGAACATCTAAAAACAGTAGCTAGAGCCTGTGGCCAGGAATTATATACTACTATACACTGATTTCAGATATGAAAGAGAAAATATAACGAAAATGAATAACATGAAGAACAATCACATTTGAGAAAGGAAATAAATAGACTGTAAGCAAAGCAACACATGAATCTCTGTTGGGACACCCATTACAAACGTTGCGATTCTATTAAAGATGATATTCATAAATACATAACCAGGCTCTCCCTGGCCTTGACCAAAGATGATTTTCCAACCTCTAGTTCCTCTATTACATTGCTACTTATAGTCTCTTGGCTCTGGGTCGAGCATCAAAACTGTTACAAAATATGTCATCGCCTACATGGCTCAGCTAGCTACCTTTGACAGCGAAACCTAAGGTGAAAACGACCAATAGCTAACCATGATTATTCCCTACAGGTGGTCCTTTCAAAGTATGGACTATGAACATCTTAAACGCTATGTCTACTTTAGCGGGGCTCAAAATTTAGAGCAGGTAGACAACTTATACAACCTAGCCAAGGATAGACTTGCCAAGGGGGCAGAAGAACAGCCTGAACCACTCGTCACCTTATTTCGGGTCTTTCGATTTGCCCTGTGGCCCAAAAAAATCCTCCACCTTCAGTGTGTCTTCATTTGGCGTATTCTCTACCGAAAGGGGAGGTGTCTCTACTTCTGTAGGGAGGATGAAATCTCTGACGATTTCCATATCTGGGTGTGTGCCTTTCTCACCTTCAGAAACAACTTTGTTCTCTCATCGACGTCGAGTCCTTCCACACTCCTACTGGTCTTCAAGCTCTTCTGGTTTGTTGGAATAACCTTCCTCCACGCGGTCGAAAATAAGTGGGGAGGAAGGAATATTCTCCTCTTCCACTTCAGACCATACTTGTTCCGGCACCACCACCACCTCAGCTCCCTGGTCGCTTTCCATAACCAGACTGTAACTGCAAAATGTCTGAGCACCCAATTTCGCCACCCTATCCACGCCACCACCCCGAATCAGGATGTAAGGGCCATGCTTATAACAACCGTCATAATGACGGCAGCTTCGTGCGATGACCTCTACCCACTGGCCTGACAGATTTCCCCCCCGAGCAGCAATGATGCCAACCAGTCGAGTTGATGTTATACATGCTTGACGTCGCCTCTCGAATAGGCAGGGAGGCATGCGACGGTGCTAAGGTGGCTTTGGTTTCATTGGTCATCATTTGGTGTCAGCTAGGTGACCCTCCAGGCCTTCTGTAGTACAAACCAGACGAGCACCATCGATTTATACCCTTCCTGTATCTAGACCACTGGATGGCATTGTTTCTACCACTTCGCAAATTTGGAGCAGATAGGCCTAGCTCACAAGTAAGATCTATGAACTCACTCTAAGCCACAGATTTCCCTTCCTTTGCATCGCAGCCGTCGAATTGTGGTGGGGTTTAGTCGGACTTCGCAAATGTGAAATGCGATCTTTAATGCGCATGTTGAAAACGCTAACTCATTCCTGGCCGTTGATCCAAGAGATCAACCACTGATTGGATCTTACATGCATGGAGGCTAACCTTCCCTTCCTATGACTATCCAGCCCATGACTTTCCCTACGCCGGGCATTTGGGACTGTCGATCATATTCGACCCCGCTCCCCACCATCCACAGGGGTCTTTTCCTGCTGCTGGCATAACTCCCTTAATTCCATTCGGCTAACCATCTCCTAGACCTTGTGCCTTGCTGGATAATTCCTCCTCGGGCTCGACTGACCACTCCTGACCCTTATAACTTCCTTTCCTCGGGTCATGCAAACCGAGAAAGAAACCTCGTCTTCACTGGTCTTAAAGGTTCAAATCCCATCTAATATCTAGCACAATTCTGGTGCTAACAGTGGGTATCATCATTCTATTACTCATATGAAGTTTAGCATTGGATGCTTATGTAAAACTATTCCCTATTGATTGCCTTGTTTATGTAGCTAAGTTAAATATTTTTTTCTACCCAAGGTGTTGCATATACTAACATAAATGCATACAAATCCCTAAAACTATGCCTCTCCTAGGGTCCCATATGCCTTCTTTTTGGTGGTGGTATAAGGAGGGGAGAGTAGTTAGAGATCCCCCTCTAACTCCTTGCATGATGCCTTAGCATTCAAGTATAACAAAAATTAGAACAATTTTTTTTTTTAAATGATTTAAAATATCAATCATTAATTGAATCATTTAATCAATTTTGTAAGCATGTATAATCAGCATATTTGATATTCTTGAACAACAAAGAATTCACCTTGAAAAATGGTTGAACCTTATATAATGGAATTAATTGATTAACGTAAAAAAATTGGCATTAAGTGATTACAAATACAGTTAAACATTATCTCGCATCTCCAATTTAATTGAGGGTTACATTTCAAATTTCATTTCAAAATAACCCCGGCTCCCGGTGCCACCACCACTATCAAAAGGGCCGCCAGGGGAGACACGTCTCCTCCTCCCAGCACCAGTTCCCAAACCTGCATTGATTAATGGATACGAAGTCCCTCCATTTGGCCTCCCTACATGAAATGCATCCCATCGCCCACATGGCCTGGGGGATGGCATTTATGCTGGCTAAAATTTCATGGTCCTCTCGCTCGAGCTAGTATCAATTCGCATTTAATCACTTGCGTGCGACCTCCTACGCTCTCCATAGCACCTGCAAGGTTATGAAGAACCAGGTATAATATGGCTCAGTTAGACAGCATCCTTATGGCTCTTGAAGCATGTCTCTCGGGTAGCAGATATGCAATATTCCCTCACCCGTCTCCACCCCCGGGAGTCAGTCCTGAAGGTCCGTTGGATGGTACTCGAGATGTCTTGGTCAAGGTGAATAAAGGCTTTGAGCCTCACACAGTCGAGCAAGCAGCCGGGAGCTCTCTTCACAATTCTGGGGACCTCGCTGCCTCAGCGGATGTTGCTCCAGCACCTGTTCCTGTTCCTCGCAGCACTCCGTGTCCTGAGCCCCCAACTGCCATTGCGGTGCAGGTTGTCTCCCCTCCTGGGACCTCTTTTTTGACACCCTCCACAATTGACATTGTCCATAGCAAGCGCCTTCGGAAGGATGAAGCAGCAGTGATTCTTCAGCTAAAAATAGAGCCTCTGCCATTCAAGATCCCAGAGCAGCAGTGGACAAATGATCTCTTTGAACCCTACCTCATCTCTGAGGAAATACATGACTCCAAAGGCGCAGAAGCTAGTTCTTGAGCTCTGCATTTCTGGTTTTTTCATTATGTCTTTTTGTACGCACTGGCTTGCCCAGAGTTATAGTCATAGTAGTTTACTGTCTTTGTTGCATGATAGATATCCAGTTTATCTCCATAAGTTTGGCTATAATGGTCTATTTTGTAAAGATGGCACCTTGAACAGGGCCAATCTGAATTATCTGGATTTTCCTACGGACTGTAACATTTTTGTACTATAATATAAATTTCCCATGCAGATTGCAAAAAAAAAAAAAATCATTTCAAAATAGAGAAATCATTAGTGAGGTTAATAATTAACATATACAATATTCTTTTTATAAATCAAATGATATCAACATGATATGAGAAAACATAATATAAATTAACCAAAATCAATATATATGTCACATATATACATCTCAAATATGTCAAATATATCAAATATATGGCATCTCAAATCTAAAAATATGAATTTCATTACGAATGTGGACACACACACACACACACAAAACAATATATCATAAATTGCATTTTATATTTATTAAAAATTGAAATAAAAAAGTTTCACTAAAAAAGGTGTAAAACACTCTAGTGCACCTTAAAATAGTGATGCATTGTCCCTTATGCAGAGGAAGCATTAGTGCATTGTAGATTCTTCTCCTTGTTTAACATAACAAACTGATAATGTGGATAATATTTTTATTATATTATCAATAGTTGGTGTGTCACTTTCATGGGGGAACAAGCACTTAGACGATGCACCTTGTATGTTCAGATGCACCACCAATGACAACACGTATACATTCCAAAATGCACCAACAAGTTAGGATAATTTTAGTTTATACCTTTATATAATGGTGTTCTCAAGATTTAAGACAATATTGATAATGATGCATCCCTACATCCATAAGTGTACTAATAAAAGTGTGGAATTTTCAAATTTCAACACGTGCCCACTAGTGCACTTATAATGCATTGGTGCACCACCACTACACCACCAATGGTGCCTTGTAGTTTTATATCTCGCATGAACAAAACAACGAAATCATACTTATTATTTATGGTCCGGGATATTTCTATGATGTATAAGAAAAGGGCTGGTGCAAGGTAATGATACCCAATTATGACACGTTAGTTGCAATGACATTCTAGAAAAAAAAAAAAATTGTCATTAAAATCAATTATTAGAGGTACCTACAAAACGTTTTCCGATTAGGTGTAAAAAGATGAAACGTAGAAAAACGGATGGCCTTCCGGAATATATAATTTTTATTTATGGAAAGGTGGTATAACCACCGCAAAATGTCATTATTCAAAGATTGGTATGTTATTTTTTTTCTAAAACATGATGCACATGTTTTTTTTGACCTGCCTGTTTGCTATGTAAATTTTCAATTTACGAGAAAAAAAATATGTAGAGCCGTAGGCAACAGAAAAATCTTGTGCGGGGCTATTTTTCCAAAATTTTAAAAGTCAATTTTATATATATTTTTTAAATTCCCGAAGTTAGTGAAGCCCTAAAACGACATTGTTAAGTTTTAATCCACCATATCATGGTCTAACAATAATCAAAATGCATTTTTTTTTTAGGTTGTAGGTATTTTTGTGCTCTTACTTGGGTTCTTTTCCGTTTTCGAAATAGGTATGCCAATCAAAAGTTATAGGCCAAATAAACGACCTGTGTTTTTTACGAATTTGACATGAGTGCAGTTTAAAATGAATTAAAAATAGAGAAAAACAATAGATCTATTAAAAAATTATATATTTAGAATCTGCACACAGAGCTCGACAAGTGTGTGCAATTTCATCTGCAGTGCACTTGTGGAGCTTATGCAGAACTAGCTGTGAAAAACAGGAAGTTGCAGCATTCGATGTTTTCTGCTATAAATCAGGGATAAGTCAGACCGAGCCTAAAGGTGCAATCCAAAGCTAATTCCAAGCCTGCAAGGGCGCCAAAAACAATTTGAATTCAAACACGCCTGCACGCAACTACACGCACGCATGATTGAAAGTGAGCATGCGTTAAAAACATTGCGCACACGTCCTTGTGCATACACGCTATTGTATGCCTTTGTATGGTTTATTTAATTTCCTTTGTCAAGGGGATACATGAAGTTGATGAAGATGTGATGATGAAGAAGATGATGATGATGGAGATGTTGATGAGGAAGGGGGAGATGACAATGATGTTGAATATGTTGATGAT